>JABUQX010108977.1:42500-49311 GCA_015478945.1 Trachelipus rathkii
AAAGAAAGCTAGACATAAGTAATCATAGAGAAGGAAGGGAGCTTAGAAAGCAGTGACTCGTTCCATACCCTGACAGATGCTTTGAATATGTCAAGCGACATCACACAAGGTTCTCCCGAGGTTCCTAAGGGCGCAGAAAAACCCATAAATCAGTTAGATATTCGACAGTATAACCGCCAGTAGAGAACGCTCCGAGCGCCGAAAGCCGTACTGGCGGTCGGAAAAGAAAGGCGAATGAAAATTCCAGAATGATCTAAGAAAAATGAGAGTTGAGAAGGCTCTCAAAAATCTTAGACCAGAGGTAACAAGTGTGAGAGCTATACGGGCGATAGTTAGATAAGGATCAGAGCGGATACTATTCTTCGGAATAGGTTGGACATATGCGCGCTTCCAGCACTGAAGGAAAGTGCTAGTATTGAAAAATATAGAATATAGTTGAACGAGGGGCGGGGTCAGCACGCCTAAGCACACTCCCTCAAAACTGGGGGAAGAATGCCATCCGGGCCATCCACCTTCCTAACGTTCAGATTTCAAGATCCCATGCAACCCAATCAATGTAATCAAAAGCAAAGGCATATGACAGACCTGATGAGGAAAAAGGAGGAAGGAAGCAGTAATGCTAGATCGTCCAGGGTTGAGTTAGAGGGAAAATAAGAGGCTAACACTTTTCAGTTGGAGTATTAGCAACAGAACCAACTGAGCGAATAAGAGGAGGAAAGGCAGATTTACTAGTTGTTTACAAAAGGCCAGAAAGATTTGTTAGTAGGAGAACTAAGGAGGTTAGCGCACTTTCTTTTAATGAAAATCCGCTTTGCTCGTCGAAGAGTATCCCTGTAACGATTTTGAGCTGCATGAAAATTAAAGAGAGAGAGAAAAAAAATTTAAACTCCTGATATACACAACTGTCTCTATCCCCTGGATGGGGAGAGAACACAACACGATCGAACCGATGGATTTTATGAGGTATGAGGAGAGAAAGATTTAGTAGAAGAAGGAATGAACCTGCTCATCCCATCAACGATTACAGTTCCCACCTTATCGCAGAAGCTGCAGCGTCTTCAGAGTCAAAGCAGTCATTTAGGTGAATTATATCAAAATTATTATTATTTTTATTATTATTATTATTATTATTATTATTATTATATTATTATTATTATTATTAAATTATTATTATTATTATTATTAATTATTATTAGATTCGTACAATTGAGAAGAAAACACTGAATGAAATCAACAAAACTGTTTTAAGATTTCCTTTTAAAGGTAGAATTAAAAAACGACATCAACAAGAGAGAGCTGGTGAGTTATATATATAATATATATATAATAATTATATATATATATATATAATATATATATATATAATATATATATATATATTATATAATAATATATATATATATATATATATATAACTATATATATATATATATATATTATAATATTAAATATATATAAATATTTATATATACTATATTATATTATATAATAATTATATATAAATATATAAGTGATGTACCCAGTACCAGTTTTTACGGCAGAATCAGAGACCAAATCCAAGTTTAGGTCCAGTTATATATAGCAAATCCTGTTGTAATAAAAATATATAAACTTATTATATCGGATATATTTTAAGCATATATTAATAATAATAATAATAATAATAAAATAAATAAAATAATAATAATAATAATAATAATAATAATAATTTTAAATTTTTAGATCACAAAGGGAAATGTGAATTTAGGTATTGTATGTAAAATGTCGTTTCACAGGAAAAGATAAATTATTATTATTATTATTATTATTATTATTATTATTATTATTATTATTATTATTATTATTATTATTATTATTATTATTATTATTATTATTATTATTTGCCACACTTGTAGTATTTGTAGTATACAATTCTCATAGACTGTGGATAGGGTGCGCAAACATGCATCGGATCCGAGGCATGCATGAGGATTCTTGGCACACAATAAGGGAATTCTTCCCCCCCCCCCCACACACACAGGAAAAAAAAAGAAAAATAAATAGTGTAATAATTATATAGCGTGTAGTATACAATGGAATGAATTACAATTAGTCCCCCCCCCCCTCCTAATATAAAAATACAGGTACAGCTAGATCAAACTACATCAGAGAGGAATTAGCGTCGTTTTTAAACTTTCGAAACTCATGCATCGTATATATTTCATTCCGAAATCATGCAAAATCTATTCTTCGCGACACACAAAATTTTCTCCGTAGAAAATGCAATAATAATCTTTCTAGTTTTTCTTGCTCTCTCTCTCTCTCTTTCTTAAATTTTGCAAAGAATCTTAATTCTAACTTTGGTTCTTCCTCTTTCCTTTCCTTCCTTCATATCTTCGGACGTCACAGCTGCCTTTGTTCCTTCTGTTAAAGCTGAATTCCATGCTCAAACATTTGCCTCTAATTCCACTTCAGACTATTCCATAGCTACTACTACTCTTCCTCCATCCCACCTCCCTCCACCTTATTTATGCCTAATATTGTAATTTCTTCCAAATATGTTATTTTTTTTGCTCTATAGAACAGAAATAATATCTTCAGAAGAAATTTTTTGAAGCTCCCTCTTGACTTCTACGAGGCATATTATATTTTTTTAAAGGAAAATGTTGTCTTTAATAGTATTTTATGGTAGCTTATAATGGAGAACATGCTCCAGTCTAAGGAAAATGTGGATATGAGCACAAGGGGGAAGGGGCGAGCCATTGGGCAGTGAAATTTATTGGGATTTACCCTAACAATTTAATATATATATATTATATATTATATATATATAATAATATATATATATATATATATATATATATATATATATATATATATATATATATATATATTATTATATATATATTTATATAATAATATATATATATATATATATATATATATATAATATATATATATATATATATCAGGGTTTGGGTTCAGTATACATTTTTCAAGTACAGTAAAAGTATCTAGATTGTTCAAGTAAAGTACAAAGTCAAGGTAATTCTAGATTTGTTCAATACAAAGTTACAAGTCCATGGATCAAGTCAAATACAACTTTTATGAAAACTTGCATATCATTATATATAATATTATATATATATATATATATATATATATATATATATATATATTATATATATATATAATTATATATATATTATATATATATTATTATATATATAATATATACATCATCATCATCATCAAATCTCATCAATCATCATCATCATCATTCATCATCATCATATCATCATCAACCCCTTTTTATCTCCCGCAAGACTGGAGGCAAAGAATTGCGTACATATGACCGGAAACCATAAAAAATAGTAGAATAATATGAAAGCAAAGTAGAAAAAGAAAGTCCAGAGCCTTACGCCCCTTTATAACCAATTAGGAGAAACTCGCGCAGTCAGGAAAATAATCCACCCTAGAGCTTCACACACCGCGACAGACGATTGACCCTCAACTATGACCTCTCTTCAATGTTGGGGGTTCAATTCCTATGCCCAGGGGCTACAACCACCTCCTCACAAACCCAAACCATATACCACTCTTGTTATGTGCACGCTTTTTCCTTCTCGCCTCTGCAAACTCACTATATTCTCTCTTTCCCAGGCATTCCTTTTTTTTCTGAACTCATTCCAAATTTTTCCTTCCCTTCTGTTTCCCCCCATCGGTCGATCCAATACACTTTCCACCCACTATAATCCCGTTTAACCGAGCCGTCGCTGTCATCCATCCCATTCCACATGGACCAAACCGCATGCTCACGGGTACTTTTTCATTTATTCTCCATTACCCACGGTCGTCCCATCTCCCAACTCACACACAACAACCTCTTATACGTTCATTCTCATTTTAAAAATCATTCTTTTCCACAGACGCTAACACGCCCACTAAGATGTCCATCTGACACATTGTTATTTAATCTAATACCTCTTATTTCCAATGACCATAGTCCCACTACTATATATTAACACGGGTAACAACATACCCAAATGTAAGACCCTAGCGCAACTATACACTTGTTCCCTTTACATTACCACAAACGATTTACACTGCAAACCAGTCCACCTTAGTGCCCAATTTCACATTTTCCCTACTACACTCTGCATCATTCCGCTCCGGCCCATTTTCATATTCAAAACATATATCCAAATACTTTTTAAATTCAGCACTTTTTCCATCCTGCTTACATCTAACATACTTCACAAGCGACTGAGGCTGTCCTCACTCACAACGCATACCTTAACTCTACTACGTTTTAACTTTCAACAGACCCTTTTCTTTTACAACAATCACCCTACCAAATCTCTCTACTAGTCTTCTCAAACTCTCTTCAGATTCGCCACACAAAAACCAAATCACTACTCATAATAAAAGGTGGTAGGGCACCCTCCCCTCCTCTCCATTCTCCATCATTCTAAAACTATACCCCTTGTCACCCCTACCTCTAATTCTTTTCATACCTCATCCATTATACAGATTGGGATGCCAAAAGCGAGACATACAACATCCCTTCTCACTCCGCTATTAAATAATTAAAAAATAAATTCACTTTTGACTCTATTTATTCTTAAACACGTAATATCTCGCTTCACTATCGTCATAACACTACTTTCTTTTGAATTCTATTCATTCCATTCAAAAGCCTACCACCTATCACTAACACCTGCCATAGATTTCCCCTATTAAACCTATTATTAAACGCCCTGTTGCAAATCCCATAAATCCTAATAACACCAATTATTCTTCTCCTTTCTCCCTCCCTCATTATCCCAATCATTTGTTTTCATGGTACAGATTTGATTGATTTGATCCGCACATATTCTCACCACTTCTAAGTCTAAAACGCAACCTTATCTCCCAAATAGTTCTTCACTCATTCGACGCACTCTTATCGACCAAATATCACATATATCTTCCCTCAACACTCAATAAACGGAATTACCAACTCCTATAATAACTTACAGTACCCTTTTTTCCCCCCTTACCCTTAATATAAAGGTATTAATATTGACCACTCTTCCCTCCATCCCTCGGACCTAACCCCTCCATAAAACGGTTTTGGTTTAATATCACAATAACTTCCCAAATCCAAATGCATCGCCGTCTCTCCTATATATTTTTTTTATATAATATAAATATTAATAATATATTATTATATATATATATATATAATATTATATATATATATTTATATTATATATATATATATTATATATATAACTATATATATATATATATATATATTATTCATATAATATATATATATTATATATATATAAATACTATAATAGTAGGAGGGCCTATATATATGGTTTTGGTTGAGGTAATCCTGGAGAGCAGTTTGAAGAAGGATTCGGTAGAAAGCTTTGGAGGGTGTTACAAAGGATGGGTTTGAAAGTAAAACGTAGATAAGGAGTAAGGTTATGTTATGAAGTGAGGACAGCCTCGTGTGAGGTTTAATGGCTAGATGATGAAGGAGCTGGAAACAAGTTGACTGAGTTTTAAATTAATTAGGATATATATAATATATATAATATATATAATATATAATTATATATATATATAATATATATATATATATATATTATATATAATATATATATATATATAATATATATATAAATATATATATATATATAGTATATATACTATATATCATATATATATATATATTTTATATATGTTGGAACGAAAAGGGAACGTAGATGCTGAGTGTGGTAGGTAGTTGTGAATTGCAGGAACGAGGCTGGTGCAGTATTAAATCTTGGGTGGATGTAAGAAAATAAGTCTTGAGTGCGCTAACGTGTCTTGCGTGATGGTAAGTTGTTAACCTGTGTTAATGTATATAGTAGTAAGACTATGGTCTGGAATAAAGTATAAATCTAAAGTACAGATGCGTTCAGATGGACAATCTTAGGGGCGTGTTTAGGTGTGAGAAGAATTGTAAAATGAGGAATGAACGTGATTACAGAGTTGTATTGTATGAAACAGGGATAAATGAGAGAATAAATGAAAGTATGTTAGATGGTTTGGTCATGTGGAAAGACTGGATGATAGTCTCGGTTGGTTAAGGCGGATGTTAGTGGTGAGTGTGTTGGGAATCGACTGGCTAGGAGACCCGAAAGAAAAAGTGGATTGAGTCAGCAAAAGAATGTCTGCAGAAGTGAAATGTGAGTTTGGCAGGGCGAGAAAAAGTGCATAATAGGAGTAAAATGGCAGGGAATTTTCGTGAGGGGTGTATGGTTTGTGGCCCACCTGGGCCCAAGGATGAACCACATTTGCGAGATGCCATAGTGAGGGTCCGTCGCGGTCCCGTGAAGCTCTAAGGTGGATTTCTGTGCGGCGAGTTCCGCATACTAATAGTATAAAAGGGAGGTAGGCTGGGCTTTCTTTCGACTTGTGTCATATCTTCTGCTACTTTTCTGTTTTCGGTGAATTTACGCACCTTACCTCCAGTCTTGGGGGAAAAAAGGTGGTTGACGATGATGATCAATAATATATAATAATATAATATATATAATAATAATACTATTATATATATATATATTATATATATAATATATATAATATTATATATATATTATATATATAATATATTAATGGACATACTGTTAACATCCATAAATGGAAATTTATTTTGAATACAATTTATACAAAAATAATAATATCAATACGTAAGAAAATGATAAAAAGAAAATAAAAAATATGGCCAATTTAAAAATTTAGAAACTGCAAGTACAAGCACAAGTACAAGTACAAAAGGCTCAAGTACAAG
>JABUQX010108978.1:0-32713 GCA_015478945.1 Trachelipus rathkii
ATCTCACTGTATTAAATCATAGAGTGTAAAATTATATTTTGTAGACTTTATGTATCATTAGTATACCTCCATATCTTGAAGATAAAATAATCGCCTTTACTACAGAAGACATTCTACCTATTAAATACTCCTCTTAGCCTCTTACCTATCCAAGCTTCTTACCCTCAAACCCAGAAATGATCCTTGTTGCTGCTCTACGTTTTACTCTCTCTAGCAATTCTAAGTCTTTCTTTATTAAATAAGTATTGGCCCCAAACTTGTCACAATACTCTATTACTGGCCTAACTATAGCTATTTAATTGATATACAGTTATAACTTATTACTCTCCTTGCTCTTGATAAACACATGGCGATTTATTATCCCAGCAGTCTTATTACAGCTGTTTATTTCTAGCTTCGCAAACAACGTGATTTGCTAACTTTTCAAATTACTGCTTATAAATCACACCTAAATCTCTTTGTTGGCCAACAGACTCAAGCCAATCCCCCATTCATAATCGTAGTTAAAACTTGTTTTATTTGAGTAACCCAAGTGAAGAACTTACACTTTTTACAAAAATTTAAAATTCATTTGCCACTTATCTGCCCACCCAAGGAAGATCTATCAAAGATAATTTCTTTGAATCTTTATACATCCCTTCACTATTCCTAACTGAGGTGGCCACTTTCGTGGCCACTGCAAACTTAGAAACCTTGCATTTAAGTTCCCCTGGTCTAAAATCATTTATATATATGAGGAACAATATGGCCCTAGCACTGAACCCTGTAGGACACCACTCTTCACTAAATTTCCCATTGATGATTTATTCCCATTTAGTTGTACACAATGTCTCGCTAATTTCGCAACCACTCTTTAAACCATCCAAACATGTATCACTCCACCTATACCACATTGCATAAACTTTTTCATCAGCCTTAATGTGGGGAACCTAATCAAAAGCTTTACTAAAAGTCTAAATATACAATATCCTCAACTGGATCTCCTCGATCGATACAGTTATAATGATGATGTCATAAATTCTAAAAAGGTTTTGTCTGACATGACCTACCTTTCTGAAACACAGTGCTGGGAGTCATACAATAACCCTTGTTATCTTCTAAATATTTCTCTCTATGACCTTTTCAGTACTTTTCCCAGAACCTTTAACAAACCAGAGATGTTAACGGCTAACTGGCCTATAATTTCCCAAATCTTCCCTTACTACCTTTCTTATAAATAGGCACAAATATGCCATTTTCAGTACCTATGGTTTGGCGCGCGCTTTCAAATATATAAGAATCGCTTAAAAAATGAAAATACAGTGCTTTTGCAATGCTGGTACTACCTCTTTCAGAATTCTACCACATATAGGTACCATCAGGACCTGCAGCTTTACTTGGGCAATATGATCTAATAAACGTTTTATATCTTTACATCAAATTCAAGATTCTGTAAGTCTATTTGTTTTCATGCATACAAGACTGATTCAGTCTCCAAATCTATTATCGATAATCTTTCCTCAGTAAAGCATCCTGAAGTTAAGTTTAGTTTTTTTAAGAAAAGTTATTTAGTGGCAAACTTTCCTGGCATAATTGCAGAAAGCTTGACAACTAAACGGAATTTTCTTAAAAAACTTTCTTAAACTTAACTTTTCTGCTTAGAAATTTTTTTGAACTAGAAAATTTTTTTTAGAAAAAAGTCACAGTACAGCTTTTCTACAAATATGCCATATATATATATATATATATATATATATATAGTATTTGTATTAAAATATATATATATATATATAATATTATATATATATATATATATGATATATAATATATATATTATAATAGTATATTTAAAATGGGCGTCGTCAGGGGGGGGCAGGGGGGGCACGCTGCCCCCCTAGAAGTGGTTATTTTTTTAATAGAGTCTACCTGCGAATTTTTTTGGAGTCCAACGTCCAGTTCCGGGTGGCTGTTAAGTACGTTTTACGATATATATAATATTATATATAGTATATAGTATATATAATAATCATATTATATTTATATATATATATATATATATATATATAATATATATAAGTATATATTATATATATAGTTAATATAATATAATTAACTATATATATACTTATATCTATATTATATATATATCTATATTAATATAATTATAAGATTAATATTATATAATATATACTATACGAAGTAATATTGGCAAGGCTAGTTGCTAATCGCATTTTCTCACATTTACTTTGGTTGCGATCTATGATTATCTGTCTCAACAAAACTTAATTATAAATTATTGTAAGTAATAAGAATTGAGTCATTATTATATTATAGTATATGTTTAATGTTGATTAATAGTATATAAATAGAATTCTATACTTAAGATATATGTGCTCAGTATAGTATAATCTGAGATTCTCATTAATTCCTTTATAATATAATATGTTTAAAGGTTTCAAAATGTATGACTAAATTGAAATTATCACTCAACACAGCCTCATGTAAAGTTATAGTTCAATTTCATAATATCATCAGTGGATAATTAGGAGATTCCTGGTATGTACAGTTTTTAACCTTAAATATATATATGTTAAATTTTAATCGTGTAAAATTTTATACTTATATAGCTTAGGGAAACTGAGTAGTGATATTGTTTTAGCAACATCATTGATCTTAATACTATCGTCTATTAATGAGGTTAGTTTATCATTTTATATAAAACTATTTTTTTCCATTAAAAAAACACAAAATAAAAATAAAGATAAATTAGTGAGTCGTACATAATATTAATGCTCTGATATATATATATCTATATTTATTAATTTTTTCTATTGTATTTAACATCTAATATAATGATATAATAAAATTATAATTATTATATTAGCTAATGACCATATGTGGCAGAGATTTTCAGTAGTAGAAATACTACATATATAATGTATAAATATATATATAGATATTAAGTATATTATTATAATTATATAAATATATAATAATAATATATAATATTAATTATATATATATATATATATTATATATTATTATTATATAATAATATATATATAGGTATTTTTAATTATTAATATATATTAATAATATATATATTATTATAATATATACATATATATATATATATATTTATATATAATATATATAAATATTAATAATATAATTTATATATTATATATCATATTAATAGATAATAAATTGTAGGGTGATTGGAATAAAAGTCATAAATAATTATTTGTCCATAGTTTAGACTCTCAATTTTAAATTGTGCAGAACAAAAGAGTTATACCATGGGAAAATCGGTACCGCGTGGTTCCGCCAAAAATCATGATAGAAGATCAACACTATATAATTTCTAAACATACTAAATAATCAATTACACTAACAGTACCCAAGTCTTCTTAATTAGGTGGGCTACCGCTGAGAATGTTGCAGAACAAATCATACTTAAACTCACCTGAACTTATCTCTTCGTTGAAGAAAACTCTTCAGTGTAATAACGGTTTGCCGAGTTCTTTATCTATGTGAAACATTCCAGATAAGTTTTGTATAACGAATGAACTCAACTTGTGATCAATCTCTAGACCACTAAACCAAAGCCTTTTAAGACTTGAATCAATGAAAATTGAATGCTTAAATAATATGAAGAGACACACGTTTTGAAATATTGAAGAACCACTGATGGGGAAAAGAGGCAATCCATCCTACTTTGCATATTTCGCTATTTGAATGAAAAGAAAACATCGAGCATCGTAGCTGAGTGCCTTCACACTACTATCAGGGTGATCTAGTTAGTTTAACCAGTGATAATATGAGGTATACCAGATTTCGAGCTAGCATATTTCTCTCTAAGATAAGTCATGTATACCAATAGTCAACCGGACTATATAAGACAATCTCGTGGAGTTAATGAAGATAATACGTTGGGACATCAATTATATATATACTTAATTATGAATTTCAACCTCTTTTTCAATGGTATTCCTGTTATACTGAAAGAGTTGTGGATTCCACACTAAGAGCATATATATATATTTATTAATTGGAAAATGCTATCCATAATATATACCACTTATAGAGGAAATTCACTATTAATGTAATTAGTTGAGATAGACTCAATATAATTAAGCCTTGGCTTGACAATATATACTTACGCAGGCGTCCTAGAGGGAGCATTAATTATTTGCAAGTTTATTGTATTTTATATTTACCACCAACATTAAAGTTTGGTCAGAGGGGTCCTAAAAATTCTTATTTAATAATAAGTATATAACCTTTCCTACATAAATACTCATTAAGAAATCCGTTATACAAACTTACAGGGTTTTGTGGTTGTATTATAAAGTGCAACACTATCGAAACATGAGTTAGGATATTAAAACTACCGCTGCTAAGAATGATTATATAGTTACTGTGCACTAACCATAGCAAGATTGGACCTTGCGCTAATATATCAATAATACCAAAGCACTAATGTTGACCGTTAAGAGCTAAATATCCAAAATATTATACATATATAGACATTCTTGGAAAATTATTATGAGAAGAAAATAAAATAATATATATTTAGATAACTACTCTACTAACTAATTCATGTGTGTGAACAATTTTTCTGAGTTACTGAGTACAGCGATTATACCGCTTTGGACGGTAACGTCCATATCTAACATGATAAGAGGGTAAAGTGTTTGCCAGATTTGGTTGACTCGCTCTCACGATATAAGATGCCCAGGATGAATAATCAGTAATCAATATAATATAGGTACAAAAAATCACATTTATTGTGAAAAGGGGAAGCAAAATCGCCAACATATCGGCAATCAGTATTTCAGTATTTAGAATGAAATCATTTCTCATATGTGGTACTACCCTTAATATAATATATATAATGGAATAATTAGAATCAGTTTAAGATTATAAGTCTACGAGAGGAAATAAAAAGTGAAATGATGTGAGATCAGTCGATGATATCTAGTTCACTTACTAGATCATGACTAATAAAATCTTTGGCGTGTAAATATTTCTGGAATTTACGGATATATAATATATACAATTATATTATTACATAGGGTTGCCTCAGCTATATTAGTCGCGAATAAAGAGTTCCAGATGAAGTCAAAAGAGAGAATTTATTATAATATATGAGCTTTGGATAGAACTGAAGCGCTTGATCGCAATAGTACCATTTGCGTGAAGTGACCATTGACGAATTATAAGTGACACGTAACCAGAAAATAGATAGCTTTCGAGATCCCAAGAAATGCGTGGGTTTGGGTTTCGATGAGTGAGCTTGATATACTGAGAGTAAAAGTATAATCAAAAGAAAAATAATATATAGACAAACTGATTTGCCAAAGATTTAAACTATTAACTTGAAGAATTAAAAGATTTTGACAACTATTGAGTATGTCGATTTTTCAGTAATGAACAAATGAATGCAATTACAGCTGGACAGGACAGCTGTGTCTGTTCTCCTACAAAAAAATTGCCGATGTAGTTATGGCTAAAGAACAAGAATGGACTGTTAGATTTCTAACATAAAATCACAATACAGTGAGCGGTGTGTAAAGAGAACTAGTTTATTCAGAATAAGTGAACATTATTGAGAGTGTTTAATTGTTAATGTCCTCTCTCTATGTGACTTAACTTCCCACACAAAACAAAATAACAAAAGTTGTAATAAAATTTCTTGTACCACACAATGATAGCCCAAGATAATCCGCAATACTGTGAGCAACAATAAATGGACAACATCTAATATATGAGCTGAACTTTTTTCTTTTCGAGAGTTGCCCTAGTGGTCGTGAGAATAGAAGAAATGAGTCTACAACGCAGATATTTACGTATAAAATTTACAAACACCTTCCCCAACGCCCTGTGCCAGACACGTATACCAATGAGTATCTGACAACACAGAGTTGACATACAAGGTGTATTTAATGAGGCACTTTTTGTACGAACCTGTGCAAGCATATAGAAATACCTTTCCTTGGAGGAAATTACAGCCAGCAAGAAAAGGCGCTTTTCAGTTACAAACTTTACATTTAGACGGCAAGTAATCGTCATTCACAATTCTATATTGGCTATTGATATTGATCGACAAGTATCAGTCACAAGATTTCCACCACTGTGGCGGAGATATAGAAGACTCTAGTTTTGATAGAGCATGCCTCTTCATATTTCCGAGCCAGACATTTGAGATATCTCGTATCAACACCATTAAATTATTAAGTCAGCGCAATATCAATACCAAAATATTTAGATAGAGCACTAATGGTTACGAGGATTCACCACGGGAAACTGAATGATAGGACACACTAAAAAATATTCACCGTGAGATTAAAGTGGTGTAATAGACAAGAGACGTGCATTCAAATCGAGAGAAGGAGGCGATCACCTATGGATCACATGTACTCTTTTGAGATAGTGAACTCCAGCGAAAGATGATTAGTTTAAGTAAAAGCGTAAAATATTCATAAACTTTTCTATAGCAATTTAAATATAGCAAGCACCATTGTCAGAAACAATCTCATGTACAAACAGACCATTAATCTCATACGGACGCTATCTGGAGTAATACAGCACTTCACTATAAATAACTCATGTAATAATATAGATATATCGTATATGTATCCACCTCCCACTTCATTTGGAATTAACTGTTATATTATATGTCATACTTAATAATATTAACAACCCTCTTATTCACTTAGCACGGGACATGAGAGATTGTCTGTTTTCTTTTACATTGCGGAACTCTGTTTCTCGAGCATGCTTAGCATAAACATCAAACAATTTTTGTGTACTCGCAAGATCCTAACGAGCAGGATACGCACTAAAAGACACTACATATTACCACATAATTTTTAATATCTACCTACCATAGGCTCACGCACCAGCTAATAGAATGAATGTAAGACTAGTATACTATTAATTCGGAATATAAAATTTACATAAGGACAGAAGAAACGTTATAATATCGATAGCGACAGAAATCTAAAAGATCCTTCTGTTGTCTAACTATTCACGTAATGTACTTTAAATGACTAGAAAACATATTCATATACGATAATTCACGTATATATATTATATTGGTTATATTGAATGCACTAAATCTCTAACAGAATCAAACGTAGCCTATAACCAATTACAGAGTAGAACAATCTTTTATCAAAGTATTATGATTTAATTATTTGACGACAAGGAGTACATATGCGACATAGGGGATCGGCAACGTATTCAAACCTCATGGTTGCAACGACGGGATATAAGTATAACGTGGCCGCCTGAAATATACTAATGTGTATTTTTGAGTGTACACAGAAAATTGGTGTTTGACAATTATGATTATACAAGGCCTTTTGATGGAAATTATTTTATAACATATTATAAAAACAATAGATAGTTTTGCATGCTGGATAGATTGTAGACGTTTTAAACACCACTATATGCAATTACTATCTCTTGATAATAACATTATAGCAAATTAATAGGTGTGAAACCTCATAGACTCTCTAGACTAAATGCATTTGCCATTGAATTTTGGTCCATTCACAATATTGCACATAATCGAATAGTGTTGACATTTTAGTATATGTTATTAACTAGTTTCTATATTATATGTTGTCTAATACAAAATCTTATAAGTTGGTCTCACTTTAGAATATTAAATACCATGTGTACATTTTGCCTCTCACGATTTCTATTCATGTGATCATACAAAACTAACAAGTGTTTTTAGTTTTAATGTCTTTTCTGTCTAAATATTATTATATATAGGGGCTCCTATCTTACGTGAGCTGAGTCTCCTGGATTAAATTAGCAAGATATGTTATGTTGTTCGAGACCATAATGATTATATCATGCATTAGTTATATATTATACGTTAGTATAATATATATATATATAATACATATATCATATACGAACTATGTAGTATGAGTATTCATAGAATAAACCTATCGTTTGAGTAAATAGAGACGATCTCACTTAATTCTGTTGGTTCTCATCTATTCTATATTCCTAAGCGTTAGCAGTCTTAATAGATATAGATAGCAGGATAAAGCTCTTATCAATTAAAAGGTAATGGGGTTCAAATAATATTACTAAATGCAATTTACGATATCGTGACTATAAATAGCTTTCTTTTCTCCAATTGAGTTATGATTCTATAGAGTATGTAGTGATAGATCGCTATCCTTTTACTGTGCTATACGAACACACTCACACTAATGAAGTGACATCGCGAGATAGGAAGATTTCACTACATTTCTATAGTAATAGGAATAGTAATCGTATTTACACTCTAATACTTAACGCCATATAGGATCCAACATTGCGTTGTTTAATGATACCTCATTGTAGTGTGCAGTGTGTGTGTGACGCATGCTCATTGGGCACTTTATCTCATATATTGGGAGCTTGTTAGAGAGACTCCATAAAAGCAATGTACTCTTATTAATTACTGCACTCAATTAATATTACTATAGATATTGAGTGGTTGGTGGCCTCACACTCGCTCTCTCGCATGAAGAATTTCTTGCTTAGTCTTGCCAACGTTATCCTTTATATATGTCAAAAAAGATCAGTAATACACACTATAATTTTTGCAGTACGTATAGAGCTAATACATATGTGCATTCTATTATTAACTTTTATCAAAGTCTTCTTAATGAGCCTGTGAGTTGGTTTGTATTCCCTGAAAAACGATCTCGCGTTAGTCAACTTTTGCTCTCATATTCTTGTTCTTCTCGAGTGTCAGGCTTCATGCGATTATTACTTCTAATTGTGTTGACTCCGCTAGAAAGATTATGTTTAAGTTCACCTTGCGTAAGTTGATTCTCTCTAACTGTCTAAGTCTTCTATTAGCTGATCGTTTCTATTCATCTAATCAATTCGCTGATATTCTCGGGTGGCCATAAATGAAGAAAAATTGTAGTACTTTTATATGCTTGGTCCTTTCTGTGAAATTCTGGATCTTAGCTGATTTCAATAGCTGCTTCTGGTCGATGTTAACAATTGGTTCCAAGGGATGATAGGTTTCTTGAAGACTTTCTGTAATTTTCTTCTCAAAATGATTAGAGTTGTAAGGGCAACATGTCTTATACACCAGGTTGTTGCTTCTCATGTGTTGCTTTCACTGTCGCTGCCCCGTATAGAGTGGTGCAGCTTCGTGTTTGGGTTGAAATACGCAGAGCGTTGAATATTTGCTTCTACTCGACTGAAATTATCTCCATATCGGCACAGATTATGAGCCTCGCTGCCGCCTCACTCAGCATAAACCGAACTCAATGTTGCACCCAGTTGTTGAATGCCCTGTTCTTAAGTCCCACACGAGGCACCTCGTATCTGGCATCACTGTCATCCTGCTGTCATGATCGAATTCTCATGATCAGTAGATCCTAAAGATTATAAAATAATATCAACTTGTGCCCCGCTCCCCTCGTTGTGTACCCTTGACAGTAGTCTGAGATCTAGCGTACATTACCTTGGTACTTTTTGGTTAAAAAAGCATGTCTTCTAATCTAGCACTCGGATTTTTTCTCTCAGCACTATACCTTTTGCGACATAAGATCAATAAGCAGCAAATTGCATATATGTTCACCAAGAACTTTGGTCTCTTCGTCTGGCTAGGTTTGCGATAGAATTATAGAAGAGAGGTCCTCTGAAGTTTGCTTTGTCGATTGGTGGCTCAAGGGTCAGAGCATTCCTCACATAGGTACCCAATGGTGCGAGTGTAACTGTAACATTACTCCTCTGTTTTAAGACATGGGAATAGTCTGACCACTGTGCATTGCAATTTTCATACCGAAAATTCTTTAGTTTCTTTCTTAGTAGTAACACATGACTGACTGCAATACTTTCTCTTATTGAATCCGCCATTCCCACTTTTTCTGGACCATATGATTCAAGTACTCAGGACATAATGAAAGTAAACTGGTTGAATGCAGTGGATGGGAGAATGGTATAAATTGATGCCTTCATTGAAATTCCTTTTGTTGAATAATCACTTCTAAGATCTTTAGCTAATCTCTGTTCTCCTTCTTGAGACTCCGTCGGTCGTAATGGTAGGGCTTGTACTCTTGTGTTTTAGCCAGCACGTAGTCCATCGCTATCCAAGGCAAACATAGCTATGATCGCATGAGTGAAAATATTTTAATGTCCAGTGTGTCGTCTGATCGTAATAATAGTGTATAAAGACAGAGCATGGGTAAGAATTCAGCTGTACTTTTCCCAAAATTAAGTTTTGAAAGAAAGTTTCCAAAGTCTTTCATTCCAGCATCTTGGTGCCTGCTTAAGCCCATACAAACTTCGTTTTAATTTGCAAGGTTTTTATCTTTGTCGTGTGCGGCTCCGATCCTTCAAAACCTTTGAGGTCATAGCTATTCGTGCGAGAGTTAAAATAAATCTTCTATCCTCGATTAAAATTTCGACTAGCCAAAAATTTTCCAGATTTGCTTCGTGTTATACACTCCAAATTGTATTAAGGACATTCACTTCACTCTATTATTCAATTCTTCAGCCTAGGCTTATCGAATACTTATTAATAGGCAACCTTTAGCATTGTATTGCTGTGTCTACTTAGGCACACTTCCACTTCTTTGTAGCACAATTATGGGTTGAGCGGGTCCCATTCACGCATTCAACTTCTAATACTATGCAATGAGTATTTATCTTTCTTGCATTTCTCCACATGTTTTGTGTCACAAACGTAATCGTATTAACCGCTTTATTAGTTTGTCCACTGTAGCGACATCTGGATTCATTGTTAATTTTATAAAATTTCTTCTATAATTTAAGTATTTTTCAACATATGGGATGTTTCTTTCTGGCGTGGTAAACTACTTCTCTATCATTTCCCTAGGCTCTTTCATTTCGAACCTTTTCTTTTCAATGTATACTTCTTATCATTTTTGCAAATTGATAATACTAGTCTTCCCATTCGAATTGATGTGATATGCCTATTCTTTTTTCATTATGTCTTACTCCTGCACTAGCTTGCACTTTATCACATTCTCAGGTTCTCTGCCCATATCTTCTAATAATTAAAGATACATGTACTTCGGGTGAAATTCCATCTAAAACCTGATGGACTTTTTGGAAGAGTCTGCATTTCCTGTTCTTAAAAACTCTGGTTTTGTGCTTCACTATTCTATCTTAATTTCTTCTATTTCTAGAATCAAGATTACTTGAGAAATCTTCATCCTATGACCCATGCTATCAGATTTCTCAATAATTGTGCTGTATCCAGACTTCTATTTCTGTATGTGATTGAGTTCTAACCGCCCGCTCAAAAATCTTATAGTACTATCACCTCGTTTGTTTGCTCACTCAAGATTTCTGGGTATTTGTTTTCTCATCTCTGGATAAATTCAGTAATCTTATCTTAGTAATTTGTTCTTTTGTCTGATTCTAGTCCTCCATCTGATATTGAAGAATTTCCGTATTAAAATGTTGACTATTTCAAATACTACTCTCTCCATGCATCTACACTATCAAAAAATTATTTGCTATTGATCATAATATCAAGCTCGCTTAGCTTTTCTATCTCCATAACATAACCCAATCTACATACACCTGATTTTGAGCTTTATGGGTCAACTGTTAGCTTCTTATTCTGATCTGTGACTATAGCCACGCTGCGAGCTGCATAAAACGCGTTTTGTGGCCGGATTCCTACACGTAGTAATGCTTTGACCCGCCTTCTGGGCTTTAATACCCCTCCTCCCCCCTTCATCATGTGCCCAAAATAAACCCCTCCCAGAGTAGAACAATTTTATGTCTTTTTCCATACAACCAAGGCTGTGTTCAAGTCTGATATTATACTATTATTCCTATAAAAGCATTAGGATTAAATACAGATCTATTTATATAATATAAGATTCTGACACTGTTAATAATATATCTTAGGATTTGTGTTTATATAGTATTCTTTCCTCCTGAATTTCTTTCTTCCTCGCTTCAACTAAAATTCTATTTTCTTTTTTCTCCACTCTCAATTTTGTTTGTTCGGAGTAGAAAACGGAGGCTCGTAATAACCTTTGTCACTTACTTCCGATATTATTGAAGCAACAGATTTTTATAGATTTACTTATACACAATTCTAATTAAATATCAGTAATAATTCTCTGATTGGGATGTCCTTGTACTTTTGCTTCTTCAAGTACTTCATCGCCTCCCACTCTTAATAGTACCTTAGCATCTGTCTCTTTAAATAAAAAAATACAATTCTCATTCAGAGAGAAATCACTTTGAAACATACAAAAATGAATTTATCAGCACCTGAGTTTGACTAAATGAATACTTTGTCAATAGAGCGTTGTCACAAAAATCTCTAGCTAACTTGCAGAGATCCGCACATTCTCACTTGTTTTCAGTACTATTTCTGGTCTTCTTACCAAAATTTCCCTCTGAGAATGCAATTTTTCCAATTTCATACATCTGTACAATTTCTGTTATCAAAGTGAGTTTAAAGATTACTGAGTTCTCTTTTAATCAGATTTCTTATGTGTCTTCTATCCTGATGTCTCCAGTTCTTTCATGCACATAGAGTATCTGTCAGGATTTTAGATCCACTTTTCTCAAGTGCATTGTAATTTGCGTGGGTATGAACAAGCCTTGGGAGATATGTTATAGCTTTCCTACCTCCTTGGCTACAGTATGAATAGCCCTCCTTCTTTAGTTTATATACCTGCACTTTGAAAAGAATAGTCCTTTTTGTCTACACCGGGATACATAACAATACATACACTTGGTTTCAGATATAAATTCTCTATTTTGGATGCTTATTCAGTAGCCCTGCCATAAACCTACTGAAAATAATAATTTTCTTAATATCAGGTATATCCATACCCAAACACTCCTCCTCCGATGATCGATTCAGATCTTTATGCAACTATCGTCGATTCTACTTCAATTGTTCCATATCCTAACACATTTGCTTTCTGACCATTTGCTGATTTTACCTTGACTGAAAGCTTGGTGAAAAAATAAAAGTTTTAAAATATCACTTTATTCTCAAGACATTAAATTTTCAGTTGTGCCAGCCCATATGAAGAAAACATACCTCCCAATTTTGTCTCTATCATTTTCTCGGAAATAATAAACTTGTTCATCGTACCGCTAACATAAATATATTATTATTTAATTTATTTTCTTCTAATTTCAATTTGTGCATGTTTTCTGTAATCTGGCTCTTTATTTTTTTTCTTCGGCCTTCCTATAAAGCCCATCTGCATCCATTCTTCTAACAAGTTTTGACTCCAGTGACCTTTTAGGAATGCGCAATAATCCATGCAATAGGAAAATAATTTCCTGGTGCATGGCTTGTGTATCTATAATAACAATTTAAACTCAGATTTTTAATGTATTAACTAACGCTATCAAGTCGATTTTCTGACTTACTTCTGTGTGACTTGGGTGGCAATAACTTAGTGTGCTTCTAGTGCAGCCAAGTTACCAGATTCCCATACCTATCCTTTGTTAAAACTTTTTCTTTCCTCATTTTTCTATTACTGATTAATCATCGAAGGGCCATGTAGTTATTGGGAGAAGTTTGTAAGGTAATTCTTTGCAGGAATTTTCAAAAAATCTTCACATACATGAAGTATATATATCTCATGTGGCAGAGTTCAGTTACCTTCCATTCTTTCTCTTTGATCCTGCAGTAGAGATCTGTTCCGGACAGGTCACGCCATCAGAGTCTTACCAAATTGAGTGAAATAATTGCTATTCTAGCCATGGAGTCTATAAATCTTCTAAGTCCACGTTTGTAGTGAGAAAAAAAAACTGTGAACTAGCATCGTCACACGGCCGTGGCCTCCAAATATTCAAGAAGACTGGCGTAGTTCCTACCATATTCATGAATGCGCTTCACCTGCACTATACAAATTTTGACTTCTAATACTATTGGCTTGAGGTTGAAACGCGAACAAAAACATTACTCTGATTGAGTTTTGTTGAAATTTGCTCTAATTTACTTTTTTATGCATTTTTCTATCTCGAACCGTTGGCTGGTGGTACTGCCTTCAGTTGGTGGCTTTTTTCTAAATTTACCATTGATTGCTGTCTATGCATCTGGTTATAGAGCCACTTAGCCTTATTTGCAATAAGAATGGCTTCAAGCTCCCAGTTTGCGCCTTTCCTTGTAGTGAAATCAATTAAATCTGCATTGCAAATCCATATTTAACTATATAATAGGCTAGTTTGTTCTAATCCTATTTTAGAGTTTATCTAGGCTTATTTCTTAATTCTATTAAGGGTTTAATCTAGGCCTATTTCCTAATTCTATTATTGGGCTGACCTAGGCCTACTTTCCATTTTCTGTTTCACATTCAAATTGGGCTTGTTACAAACTACTCTCAGCTACCATGTTAAAATAGATCATTTCTACTGGTAACAACCTACATAATGAATAAGTGAAAACACCCTCTTCGAATAAAAATGGAATATTTTACTAAAATACTAACCCTATGATACATATGCGTTCGGTTTACTTGGGTGAACATCGAGGAAAATATAGACACCCGCTTAACTAATAACATCCCGTTGCAAACTGAACAACAACAAACACACAAGACTAATGATGCATTTTAATAAAAATATTTTTATGGCCAATGTTGCCAGAATTCCTTTCTGGCTACTTGCAAAGTAGCCAAAACAAAATAACATAAAATATAATTTTTCATCGAATAAGAAGACAATATTTCTTTTAAACATAACACAAAAATTAAAAAAATATTTCAGCTATAAAAAAACAAAATTACATATTTTAACATATGTATACATCCTATTATATATATATATATAGATATAAGCAAAGCCCCCAGGTAGATAAATATATATATATAGCGAGTAATGATAGGGCTATATAAATTACTATGCATAAGTGTTCGAATATATACCAATATATACTGAGGTGTACTTTATAACTTAGAGTAAGAATGGATGGTGGTAAAGATAATATAGTATTGGTGAGGAGTAATACGGGTATAATATGATATTAAAGAGCAAATGATGAAGTTTCAAAAGAAAAGAATGCCTGGGGCATGAATTAAATAAGGAGGAAAAAAAGAAATAGTAAAAACAGGTGCATACGTAGGAAAAAAGAGTAAATGAACAGTTTAGAAAGAGAATGAATGGGTGAGGACATACACGGAAATAGGAAGCTCTTCTGGGAAGGAAAGCACGCAAGTTACAGAGATTGAAGAATAAGGAACCGCTGCAGTAGAGGGGTAATGAAAGAGGGATTGTGCTTTTGTAACTGGATGAAATAAGGGTATTTGAATCCAGAGTGGTGAAAGAAACACTTCCGAGAATGCTGCATATAGTTTAATTGGACAGTAAATGGAAAGCAGGTGGATAGTGAACTGTGTGTGGGTTTGATGGTGCAAGGAAGAATATAGGTGGTTTGGGGATGAGGTTATTAGCAAGGAGGAAGTTAATGGGTAGGGGAGGGATGAGAAAGTTGAAGAATATCAAATCTGCAGGTATAGATGAAATTACTGTGAAGCATTATCAAGAATGGAAGGCCGAGATCGTGAATTGATTGGATTTTCGAGTTGTGTAACTAAAGCGTTTATGGAGGGTATAGTTCCCAAGGGATTGGAGGAGGAGCAGTAATAGTACCCTTTAATAAGGGTAAGGGAGATAAAGGGGAATTAGTTTATTGGTGTTGTAGAGGAAGCAATATATGAATAGTATTCATTGGTACGGAGAAGAGTGTGTACGAGTGACGCAAGGACTGATGTGGGTGACAAGAAACCGGTGCGTTTAGGAGTGCGTAAAAAGAATGTGTGGATCAAAACTCTTACAATTGAAACAAATGATTGAAGAAATGAGGAGAAGAAGAATAAGTGTATTTGGTTTTATGGATTTTGCAACAGGCGTATGATAGGGTTAATAGGGAATGTCTATGGCAGGTGTTAGTGATATATAGGTGTTGGTGGTAGGCTTCTGAATGGAAATAAAAAGTATGTTATGAGGATAGTGAGGTGTGTGATAAAAATAAATGGCGTCAATAAAAAGGGGGTTTGGATTGGTTTAGTAATAGTACGCGAGAGTGAGACAGATGTGTGGTGGTTATGTCTCCTGGATATTCCAATTGTATATGAGAATGGGGTTATGAAAGAATTAGAGGTGGGGATGGCAGGAAATGGTGTTAGAATGATCCGAGATGAGGATGAGTGGAGGGTGCACCTACCTATATATGCGGATGATTTGTTCTTTTGTGGCGAATCTGAAGAGGTTTGTGAGGATTGGTAGAGAGATTTGGCAGGGTGTGTAAAAGTAAACGTAGATAAGAGTAAGGTTAATGGTTGTGAGTGAGGATAGCCCTAAGTGTGAAGTTATGTTTAGATGGTGAGCAGCTGGAAAAGGTGTCTGAGGTTTTTAAATATTTAGGTATATGTGGATGAAGAAGAGAACAGAGATGAATGCAAGATTGTGAATAGGAAAGTTGTGATTTGGCACAGGAAGGTGGCTGGTGCATTAAATCGTTGGTGAATGGTAAAAGGACTTGAGTCTGGAGTGCGCTAGGGTCTTGGATGAGGTGTGTTATTACCTATGTTATTGTATAGTAGGTGAGAACTATGGTCTGGAATATAGAAGTATAGATCTAAAAGTTCAATGTGTTTAGATGGAAATCTTAGGGGGGCGTGCTAGGTGTGAGAAAGAATATTGATAAAAATGAGGAATGACGTATTAGAGAGTTGTTGGTGTTGAACAAAGGGGTAAACGAGAGAATAAATGAAAGTATGTTGAGATGGGTTTGGTAATGTGGAAAGGATGAATGATAGTGGGGTTTGGTTAAGCGGGTGTATAGTGGTGAGTGTGTGGGAACCGAACCTTGCTGGGAGACCGAAGAAAAAGTTGGATTGAGTCAGTAAAGGAATGTTGCAGGAGAGAAAATTTGACTTTGGCAGAGGCGAGAAGAAAGATGCACAATAGGAAGAGAATGGGGGGTTTTTGTGAGGGGGTAATGTTGTGGCCCACCCTGGACCAGGGATGAACCCTTACATAAACGATTTACCATAGTGAGGATCCGTCGCGGTCCAGTGAGCTCTATGGTGGATTTTTCTGACTGAGCGACGAGTTTTTACTAATTATTGGTACAGAAGAGGGGGCGGTAACGCTGGGTTTTCTTTTCGACTTTTTGTCATAAATTCTAAACTGGTTTTCTTTTTCCGATGCTTGTCACGCACCTTACTTACCAGTCTTGGGAAGAAGAAGGAAGATGAAGAAGCAAACCATTCACATATTAAAAATAATTAAAAGAAAAGTTTCGTAGTTAAAGATATTAAACAACTTCATTTGAATAAGCTCTAAGGTTAAAATGACAAAAGAGTCTAAAATTTTAAGGCTTGCCTCTCCGCCCTTTCCTTGGAGCTGGCCGACGCCTCATGTATATTTATATATATATATATATATTATATATAGATATATATATAGTAGATATATATATATAAATATATATATTATATATTATAATATATATATATATATATATATATATATATATATATATATATATATATATATATTATATATATATATTATATATATATATATATATATATATATATATATATCAAAAACTTTGAAAAAAAAACTTAAAATTAGGTAAGTGTCCAGATTTAATTTTAATAATTTTATATTCACCATCATTTACATATTTTAACCTTCTTTAGGTTAAGAAAGTTTTTATATATCTTTCAAAGTTTCTGTATTCGATGTAAATTCAAAATCTCAGATTTGTTTCGGAGTTAATTGAATGGTTTTGTTACACGTAATTTGTTCCCTTGTCTCATGTTTATATTTTATTAATTGCAACACCTTAGGCCACTCATTTCTGTGGGCTCACGTCTTACAGTTGAAATTCGAATGTAGTTTATATGTTGAATATGTACTATTACCTTTTCAAGCGAAGTTTTTATTTGCCTATCAAAAGATTTTATAGTAATTAAATGGTTTGTTAGAAATTTACCTATATAATTATAGGTTACTAGCAACAAGTAGGCAAAGTAAATCTTTTAGCACATTATTGAATGTTTAAGGTTAATTTTTAGCCTAGGCCCTTGTTTAGCCTATATGTGTTTGTTATAATTAGACCACAGGTTGCTTTCGTTTCAAAATCAGGACGAGGATATCTGAAATACAATAAACTTTTTTATGCATTTTAAGATTTAACAGCCATATAGTATACTAGTGTGCGGTGTTCTATGCGCTAGATCTGGTCCTTCATGACTTTCAATGATGAGCGCGCTATAGCATAGAGCTCAGATTTCGATTGTACTACTATTAAGTAGCAGCAGATGAAGGCATATACAACTTCTCTCACCCCTACAGCATGATTCTATGACTTAGTACTATTTATTCTTCACTAAATATTTATGGTTATCGTTTTTAATTAGTATACTTATCACTATATACTCGTTCTTAATCTGATATATCATAACTATTTTGCGCTAAGTAGTTCCAAATGTAGCAGATCAAAGTTTTTGCCGACTTTCCCATTATAAGGTCATGTAAGTCACATATTAATTATTGTACGAGAACTCAACCTAAACCTAGTAATTGAGCTTATGAACGTTACATGAACGTATTATTTATATGTTTGAGACTGCTACTGAATATTTGTTATTTTAAATATCCTTTACCGTTTTTAATACTAGCACTAATGTTATTAAAGTGTTAGATAAATAAGTTATGGTTGATTATTGATGGCATTTATGTGTTATCATTTATGCAGCTAGTTTTCCATTATTTGTTTCTTGTCATATAAAGCTATTAATCGAAAGGTGCTAATTATAATATTTTAAATTTAATTATAATATGTTCTTTATTTTCTTTTGGGAGTCACCATCCACCTAACCTAGGCATGTTAGAATGCGATTAATAGTAATTATTTCATGTGCTTAGCGAATATTATAGATAGGGTGATATTCTATCCTATGTGTATTGTAGTTCACGTTTTATCTCAGCAGCACAGCGGAAGTCTTAACGTCTACACTCCATCTAGACGTCCAGGTACCTGATTTATTAACACATTATAGGTGAGTTGTACACTTTGATAAAGTTTAATTTATTAATATATATATTATATTATTATAATAATTAATAATATTTAAATACAATTTATTTTATATTTTTAGGTTATTTCTTCAAGATTAATAGAGTTATGTAGTTTATTCTTGAGAATAATAATGTCCCTTCATTTGTGAACTCTAATAATCTTTAATATTTGAAGATTATAATTATGAAAACCATCGTATCTAAGCGAATTAAGCAGACTATTTCTGTAATTTTAGTAGTTGACATACTTAAAATAAATCAACGTTTATATTATTCTGGCAATTTTTATTTTAAGTTGATGATTTTCCAAAAAATAGTAATAACAAAAATATATATTAGTAACATATACTCGTCAACAAATAATACTTAACAAAATAAAGTTAGTATATATTTGTTTTGTAGATAATAAATTATCTTATTATAGATAGGTAAAACTAATTATTATAGCAAGACGCAATAAATATATATAATATATATATATTAATAAAAATTATAACTACTATAATAAAGGCTTATCATATATGTACCATGTTATAAGTATACATAGTATCTATAAAATTGAATAAAGTATTTAGGACTTAGGGGTATTTATAGATTTCGTATGGATATTAATGGCTACCACCATAATTTAATCACATGATTAGTATGGTAATAAGTGACTATCTAATATATATATATATTAGTATATATATATAATATTAATTAATGATATATATATATATATATATATTTATATTTATATATATATAGATATATATATATATTAACATATATATATAAATAATATATATATAATAAAATTAATATTAACTATAATACTAATAATATAATATATTAATAATATATATAAATATATATATATATATAATATATATATATAATATATATTATAATAATTATAGTATATATAATTATATTGATATTAGCGAGAATGATATATTAAAGATATGGTTAAAAGTTTTTTTTGTGCATGACTTTATTACTAGCATTACCGACAGTTATATATATATATATCCTTTGCGATATTAAAATTTACTTTATATAAATAATATACTAAATATAATATCAAGTATATTAAATATAATACTTTAGCTATCCTCATAATATTATTATTTAGATCAACATAAGATAGAAATTACTAGTAACGTGTATGGATCTACGCATTGAGATTTTGTAATATACACACATCACCGCAAATCCACACTCCAGTGCAGCGTCGCACTACCTACACGACCCATTACTCTACAACTTATCAACTCTCGGAGCGCTATCTAGCAGACTCGCTTATCCTGAACCCTTGACTGCATCCGCTCCCAAAAATGAAACCAAAATAAAGAAACAGAAACTATTTTTCAAAACCCCATGAATTTGTTGTGAGACAACCACTTAGTATTTAGTTGCCAACCCTCAAATAATTTCAATACACACACCGTCGGGTATGGAGCGTCGTTCCAATATCGTTTCGGATATACTAACGGTTATCCGTATACCAATTAATTACCTAAATTATATTATTGATTTCACCAAGTGTCCATTGCCTTCTTCACCCATCTCCCCACTTATAATGACTCATACACTTATCTATCTGCTATTTCAATAACACTCTCACATCTCGACCAGAGATACACACCCCACTGATTATTTTTTCTATCCACTGAAAGATTTCAGCTACTTAACTGATATCCTAGTCATATTTGTAGAGCCAACTACATCGTGCAATTGAGATCTCCATGACATTTCAGTAACTTAAACCACTGACGCAGGAGATATTCTTCTGGTTCCGCTGCCTTTGGCATTCATTCACCATGGTTCATTTTATTTTGCCGCCACAAGTTCCCAAACCCACTAGCCCATGGTCCTACATCTCCTGAATATTTTCGGACCTTTACCTCGCATTACTTCATTCATTTTCCCCCCAAGCCATCGGTCCACCCATTTCACAATCGTCTAATGACAACAAAACACCTTTACAACACACAACACACACCACACACACACAAACTTAGGAAGGACCCCCCGGCCCCCTCAACCCCGGCCATTTTTAGGCACTCCGCCCCGCCCTGCCAGATTTTCAGGAAAAAAGACAGAGAGTCGGGTACTTAAAAAAATAAGTAAATTTCAACAAAATAAAAAAATATTATTTTTAATTTTCATTTTAACTGCTTTTGGTTAAAATGGATTTGGGGCCAATATATTTTATAACATACCTAAATTTATAATCAATTTTTTGGGGTATTTACTATGACAAATTAAAATTGAGCAAATTATAATTTTTTCTGGGGAGTTTACCAAAAAATATTCGGAAATTGAGTATATCAAACGAATTCGGGAAAGGGAAAAATAATATAATTGTTGAAATATTAATGGTATATTATTAAAATGAATATATGTTTAAAAATGCAAATACTTAAACATTCTTCTTTCAAAATTATTTTAATTAGGAACCTATATCTAAATATATATAATATAATTATATTAACAAAATTATAATAAAAATTAAATAATTTATAATTTAAAATAAATATAATATTTATAAATATAATAAAATATAAAATATTATAGTATATATATATACTATATAGTATTAGCATCACTTTAGAAGATGGAGCTTGGATTGCTTTTATTGGTTATGCTTGACTGGGTAACTCGATCATTTATTACTAAATGTCACAATTAAAAAAGGACACTTTTTTTAAATGAAATAAATTTTAAAAAGGAAACTATATTTCTTCCCGACACGCGAGACCTCTTAAGCAAGGGACTGGATTTCTTTCTGATCTCATCATTTCAGTGTGTTCAGTGGTCGCTATTTCTTCAGAAGACTTGCCTTCCCGGTTTCAATAATTAAAAGAACTCATTAAATGCTCTCATTCAATAATCTTAATTTTAATGGCAAATATACAAAAAACTGCGCGAGAGGGGATCCCCCACTGTTCCATACTCAGTAATATTATGGACTACAAAGTTAATCATTTAATCCACTTTTTAAACATAGATATGGATTAGATAGTAATGACATTTTTGTCTCCTCCCTCACAACACAACCCTACTACGATTCTAATATATAACTCTATTTATCCTTCAGGGTCAGTATACGATAGAAATTGTCTCAACAACTTATCCCTCCTCGATAAAAATTAACACAATGGAATAACAATCACTGCAATTTACATAAAGGAAAACAACATCGCACTAGAACATATACATTGGCTATTCAATCTTCCCCAACACAAAATAGCTGTTCTGTATTCTATTTCTCCGTGCTTCGTATAATCTCTCCCCTTCTCAGCACAGAGAAACAAATACAATCCACAATACCTTCAATAACTTACTAATCTCTAGTTTTTTCATCAACAAAGCATTAACAAAGCAAAAAAGAGGTAATAAGCATCTAAGCAAAACCCACAAACCTCTTAACAATTCTCAATACCATTAAAATAAAACCAAAAATACCATTGGTTTATCAGTTAGTATAAATATACCTTAAAAACATAAAAACCCTAAAACAAAAGAAAATCTCCCCCAAAGCTATATATATCACTGCAATACTTGCAATAAAATATATAGGTGAACCATAGATTTGCAAAGAAGAAAAAATCAACATACAGAGGACCTGCACAAGGAGACAGTATAAATTCAGCTTTAACTAAGTCATAGGCGTAACACAGGCCACTCTATCAATTCCACCAATATAAAGATGATCAGAATATATAAATCCACGAACCAGCGCAAAATCATGGAATCCTTACAACTACAATAAGCGGTGAAGTTAAGATAGATTTATACAAAATGAATAGTCTGAAACATCAAAAAGTTTCAAACAACACCATAGAAAAATAAGCAGACCACTGAAACACACTGAACTCATGAAGATCAAGAAGAATCAGTCCTTAGCTAAAGCGCTGTGGGAAACGAAATTAACTTCTTAAAATTAATTATAAAAGCTTTCTTTAACAATGTTTTTAATTGGTGTACATTTAGTAAATGAAGTGACAGTAAGACATAATACTAAAAAAGAATCCAAGGGCCTCCTCTCTAAAGTAAATATACCACTACGACATATTTTTTCTTATTATATAATATATATAAATAATATACCTATATATATACATATATAATATATTATATAATAATTATATAATATTATAATATATTATAGTTTACAACATTCTTCCTACAAAATTTTAGAAAACTATTTCTTTCGAAAATATTATTTAATGAATAATTAATTTATTCCTTTTTTATAATAAATATAATAATTGAAATGATATTATTCATCTGGGTTTTAAGACTTTCATTGTTTTTGACTACTTCTATTTAGCAACCCGGCCAACCGCTAATTAGAGCACCCCCGGCCCGGCCCCGGCAAAATTCCCGGCCCAAAACATCGCTAACACACACACACAACCTTACACTTCAATACACACATATCACTATGCACTTATACACACATCTATGACACTTACATTTACCCATACACACTTACATTTTACACTTACACTAAAGACACAACCAACACACACAACAAAAAAAAAGAACACACTACTACAAAACACATAGACACTTACACATTCCCATAGACACTTACATTCACTTAATTACTCAGCGTACAAACACACATCCCTTGGTCGTCCATGGTCAATTTTGACCCACGGTATTTTTGTCCTTCCTTTAGGGACTAGCCCTTTTTTGATCTTTACCTTGTTGACCATGATATTTCGCCCTTGACCGGTGCAGAAATGGGATTTGACCCACGAAATTAATGACTTGATGGTCCCAATCACCCGTAAGAAGTATCAGGATTCTAATGAGTGTCTATGAGTATAGATGAGGCCAGTGAGCCAAGTGAGTGTCCAATTAGTGCCAAGTGGTGCCCATAGCCAAATGAGTGCCCACATAGTGCCAACTGATGCCACTTTTTTCCTCTAGCCTCCCCTGAGCACCGAATAGCCAATATTGGATACCCAGGTTTATAGAGTATGAGATCGATTGGTCGTATATAACAACTGCTAGGATCTCCTACTAGAGTTAGTCTTTTTATCACTTATAGCTAATAATATAATATGAAAATAATATATATAATATATATATTAATATATTATAATTTATAAATATAATTATATAAATAATTATATATATAATATATAATTATATATTACCATGCACACACACCGTACAACACATACACTATGAGCATGACACTTTATACACAATCAACATATTGAACATTTATACACACAATGTATCATTATAAGCGCTTACACTCTCCCATAGACCTAAATTAAACCATATACATTACACTCACCCCACACAGATCACTTACGTAGCACTACCATGATCTTTGATGCCTCACTTTGATGCCTTCAGCATTAAGCTCACTTTATGCCTCAACTTTGAAGTTCATCTTTTGATACTCATCTTTGATGACGCATCTTTGAAACCTCCTATATTGAAGATTCATCTTTGATGAAATCATCTTGATGCTCATCCTACCCTACATATAACAGAGTTAATATTAATGTCTCCCCTAGATCATAAGCTAACCAGCGTGCGCCCTCCGCGTGAAGGTCTGACGAACCCCTCACCGCAGGTGCGAACCCGCCGGCGCAATATTTCCGCGTTCCTACCCGCCGCTTGCGCCGCAGGCGCAATATTAACCCGCCGCACGTGCGCCCGCAGTCGAATATCCCCGCAGAATGAAAACTAATATATAATATACCTACGAGTCATGCATTTTTATTCATACTAAACTTCAAAGAATTCTTTCAATATTAGCTATGAGTCTTCATTATTTCATACTTAAACATTATTAAAAAATATTTCGGCGAACCTAAACTGTAACCATCTACAGACATCTTAAATACTAAACTTTAATTTATAAATTTTAAAAATTGTATGTGAAGAAAGAAAAAACCAGAGTGTCCGATGTATAAACATTTTATTTTACTACATGTACGAAATTTTATTAAATTTTTACATCCTTAAAGCAGTAAATCAGAATTAAATCAATAGAGGTGTACCTAACACCTAAGGATTGTAATAGCTTTTGTTTTCTGCTTACTGCTTTAACCATGTTTATCTGCGTTAACTTTCGCTTTCTGCTTTAACTCACGTTCTTAGCTACTCATATTACATTACATACCATTAAAGCAGTAAAGCAGTAAAATCAAGGGTGTTACCTTAACAACCTAAGGATTAGTAAATTGCTTTGTTTACTGCTTTACTGCATTAACTTTCTGTCTTACTGCTTTAACTTCTCTTTTACCGCTTTTAACTCATATACAACTACCTAAAGCAGGTAATCAAAGAGGTGTTACTAACACCTTAAAAAAGGAAATTAAAAGTTTTAATGCATTTGTTTTACTTGCTACTGGCTTTAACTTCTGCTTCGCTTTACACATTCTGCTTTCCTACTGCTTAAACTCCCTTGCCTTACTGCTTAACGTCATAGTTTTATGTTTAACTCATAATATAACACTTATTTTTATTTTGTTAAATACTTTATTATCTAATTATTCTTATATTATTTTATATTTATATTTTATATTTATTTTTATTTTTATTATTATACTTAGTGTTATTTACTTCATGCTAATTGTTATTTATTTATTAAGACCACACATTCATCCTATGACAGCTTATACACAACATCATATAACAACTATACACAACATTCACCATGCCACTACAATTTACCAAGACACTTACACTTTCGAACTTTAACACACGCGGTCAAATCACACACACAACAACAAACACTTACACTTAATACACACATTAACTTGACATTAACACACATTCCACGTATGCCTTATCATTTAGCCATAGACACTTTACTAAACCATGATCACACACAGCTTACTTACATTTACACTTACTATTAAACTTTCAAGCACACACAACACACACACACACATCACAGATTACTTACATACTCTCACAGCACGTTTACTACACAGCAATTACTTACACTGATAACGTATAATCTATTAAAACATTTCATGTTAATAATACACGTATACAATTAATCCATTCAATTATAACTAAAATTTTCAAAGTTTCTAAAAACTTTTATAATCAGTCACACTTTAAACTGGGACCAAAGGCTTTTTATATCTGTTAGGACGTTTTTGTTTAATAAATTTGTATAATAACAGTTTTAAAATAACTTTACTAAATTTTATAATTTTATTAAAAACATAATATTTAATACTAAAGCAATAAATCAGTAATCGTAAGGTCAGCCCCTAGCACCCCTCTCACCGAAGCTAATCGACGTTATGTCTATTGACTACTGCTACATAATCCTTTAGCCATGAATAAGTATAAAATAACAAAATATGAGTTTTCTCTCCTAACATAACATGTATTTTTATACATCTTTCTAAGTTTCTTATTTAAAAATAACAAATATTCACTAACATTTATATAAGAAAACGATGTTACTAAAAAAATTTAAAGTTTTTAAATAATTCGATTTTCTTTATTATTTTTATATTATATCTATTGTAACATTGACAATCCATCACGAGAAACACAACAACTCCGACTCCTTACAGATACGAACGACCCTCGCTCTGTAAAAGTGTGGAAATATAACTACTTAGCCTAAAATAGACCATAATCATTTGTAGCCCGGGCGATTAGACCTAATTCCCAGTCAAAATAATTCAAACTGACCGTTTCTGTAAAATGCGGTGCCAATATATACGTAGGCCTAATTAGGCCTAAATTTAGATAAGCCTTTTGTAAATCCAGGCTGATTTAGCCAAACCAGGTCACATTTAGTTCCAAGGGTCATAAGAGAGCCATGTTATTATTATTTAAATAATATATTCAAAACTGACATGCTGGATGCGGTAACATCCTTAAGCAGTAGAAGGAAATTGTTTACCTTTCTGTGAGTGGACGGAGTAATCCTTATCCTATATGACCTCGTATGTGATTGGTCGGAGAAATTTTTATGCTTTTTGTTTATAGGTAGGAAAAAAAACATGTTTTCATATCCTGACCTACCTTTGATTGGAAATGAAATATATTTGAGCAGGCGGATGTTTTAGACCAAACTCATTTAAAATCAATACCCGTGTTTACAGCTGTTAACGTGCAACAAGCCTCTGGTTGTAATAAGTGTCTATTTTCACTAAGTATATATGACACCTACACAATAAAGCCTCAAATACAGAATTCCTCAGAGGGCTATCAAATTGTTCATTCTATATAAAAGAAAACCGATGAATTTGAATTTCAAGTGTCTACCAAGTACCCTGTAAATACCTAACGTATCGTGATTCCAGATGAAATTAACTTTGTATATTAATCACACTGAAGATGGCTACAGAAAAATAAACGGACTCGTTGAAAGCTTCTGTGAGTCGTCGAAAAACACGATAATCATTACTCTAGCATTTATAAACATAAAACATAATCTTGAAGTTAGATTTATGGGAGAGACTACATGAACAGCAGTATTTGAACCTACATCATTGGATCTACATTCAGGCCTAGGCAATGAAATATATTAGGATACTTAAGCGATTTAATACAGATGAGAAACATTTGTGTAATCTAATTAGTAACCGTAATCATTACATTTAGTAACCAAGAATACTTACACGAACCTTTAAAAACCTGATTGATGAACCTACCAACATCATGATCGCTTCCTAATCATATAACGTACAGAAATTCATTATTACTAGAAAACAATGTCAAGGAAAGATTTAGCTAGGGACCGATTGTAAATTAGTATGATATCTGAGCGGAACTTTTTACGTATGTGTAACTGAATGTATTAAAGAGACACGAAACTATATCATCGGTAATGATATACATGCTTTTTCTAGCAAAAGATTTAATAGAATGTTTAACATAAAAGAATCATAAACATTATGTTAAAATGTATGTGGAATGTTATATAATATACAAATTATCTTATAATGTGTCACATTTTATAAATCATTGAAATATAGCATTATAATCATTGTATATATTTAATTTGGCCTTATATATATATATAATATATATAATATATATATAAAATATATATATATATAATAAATTACATTTAATCAATAGTATTTTGATCTACAGAGTAAATAGAAATAATTCCTTTCCACTAATAATTATATCACCATTCTCTCTAAGTTTTATATCTTATTTTACATTTTTAAAACTATTACATGTATGTTAAGAGATTAAATAAACGAGCCCCAGGTTCAGGATGTGAACATGTTTTTACATACGTAAACCAAAAGCGATAAAATAATTCCGACCATCACAAACAGCTCATAATAGAATAGGATTACTCCTCCACTCACAAAGAAAGGAAACATTTCTTCTACATGCTAAGAGATTTACCGATCCCAGCATGTTTCAGTTGAAATCTATTTATAAAATAATAAATAGCATGATCTCGATTCTTAGTCCTAATACGAACTTTTGAACTGGTATTAGGTAAATCAGCCTGGGATAACAAAAAGTCTTAATCCTAAATTTTAAAGCTAAATTCTAGGCTAACGAGTTTATTGACCACATTTTAAGATAAAAGGTCAGTTTAAAAATATATTTTGAACCTGGAATTAGGTCTAAACGCCGCCGGGATAACAAAAAAGTATTACCCTAATTTTAGCTAAAGTAAGTTTCATTCAAACACATTTTTACAGAGAAGGTTCAGTTATTCCGGTATCTGCTAGGAGTGGCGGGTGTTGTGTTTCTCGGATGGGTGCAATGTACATAGAGTAATGAAATAATATAATTAATGAAAAGCAAATATTTAAAAATACTTGACTTTTTAGTTAACATACGAATAAATAATACAATGTAATTGAATAATTGTTTATTTTAAAATAAAAAGTTAGAGCGATATTTACATAAATACATTTTATGTAGCCAAGAAATTATTGTTGTTATTTATACTTTGTAATGGTAACAGATTATGTGAAAGCAGTAAGTCAATGAACATAACGTGCAAGTTGTGTAGGGTGCTAGGCTGAAACTTACGATTGACTGATTTCTTGCTTTAAGGTACGTACAAATATGTTTTTTACAATAAAATCAAATTAAAATTTCAGTAACAATAATTTTCAAAGTTGATAGTTATGAAAATTTAAAAATGAAAGTATTAACAGTTACAATAAGAATCTTATTTGTTCAAATATAATGATAGATTAAATATATCGAAGTTTTAAGAAACTTTGAAATAATTTTAGTATATTGAATGAGTAATATAAATGTATGTGTTTAATTAAAACTTAAAATGTTTTAATAAATTTATACGTTATATTTGGTAAGTAATCGCGTGTGTAGAACTCTGTGTGGAGTGTAATAAATTTGGTTGTGTGGTGTGTTGTAGTGAAATGTAAGTGTCATGTAGTAAATCTGTGTGTGGTATGGTGTAAATGTAAGTGTCCTATGGCTAAATTAAGTGTCATAGTGAATGTGTTTATAAGTGTCATAGTTGTAATGTGTGTATAAGTGTAATGGTGTCTGTGTGTGGTGTGTGTGGACCGCGTGTGTATAAGTGTAAATTAAGTGTCTATGGGTAAATATGTAAGTGTCATAGTGAATGTGTGGTATAAGTTGTCATAGTGAAATGTGTGTAGAAGTGTCCTTAGTGAATGTGAAACTAAGTATAGTGAGAGGAGCGATCAAAGTAAAATAACACTAAAGTAAAAGGGACTTAAATATAGAACTAAAAGTGATCAGGAACTACTTAAAATAATAATAAAATAGAATAAAAAGTATTTAAACAAAATAAAAACATAATTGTTAATAATAATAGTTAATAAACATAAAAAACATATGAAGTTAAAGCAGTAAGAAAGCAGGAAAGTTAAATGCAGAAAGCAGAAAGTAAAGCAGTAAGGCAGAACGTTAAGCAATAAAAGCAGAAAGTTAAAAGCAGTAAAGCAGTACAACAAAAGTCAATACTCATGCCCTTAGGTTTAGATATACACCTCCTTTGATGTACATGATTACTGCTTAAGGTATGATTATGTATATGAGTTTAAAGTCAGTAAAAGCAGAAAGTTAAAGCAGTAAAGCAGAAAGTTAAAGCATAACGCAGTAAACACAAAGCATACTAATGCGGCCTTAGGTGCTTAGGTAACACCCATTGATTTTACTGATATTACTGCTTTAAGGTATGTAAATGTATATGAGTTAAAGCAGTAAAAGCAGATAAGTTAAAGCAGTAGAGCATGAAAGTTAAAACAGTAAAACAAAGCATACTAATCCCTTGTTGCTATGTACACCTCTATTGATTTACTGATTGTCTGTTTTAAAAGCAGTAAAACATATGATTAAAAGCAGTAAAACAGTGAGTTAAGCATAAAGCAGAAAGTTAAAGCAGTAAAACATGAGTTAAGCAGTAAAGCAGTAAACACGGCTCATACTAATCTCCCTAGGTGTTAGTTAACACCTCTATTATTTACTGATTTGACGCTTTTAAGGTAGTAATGGTAATGTTTAATAAAATTCGTACATATTGTAGTAAAATAAAATGTTTTATACATAACAGACACTCTGGTTTTTTCCTCTTACATACAATTTTGTAAAAAACTTTATAATTAAAAAGTATGTAAGTAAAATATAAAAGATGTCTGTAATGAGTTTCAGTTTTTTGAATAGAAAATGTTTTTTTAATAAAATGTTTATAGTATGAAATAAAAATGAAATGACGAAATTGTAAAGGAAACAGTAAAATTCCTTTGAAAGTTTAAGTATGAAATAAAATGAATGACTCGATATATAATATAATATTTTCAAATTCGGCGGGGATATTTGCGCCTGCGGGCATACGCGGTGGGCGGGAACGCGGCGGTTGGTCTGGCTTGATGCAAAGTCGCGCGGAGGGCGCACGCTGCGCACTGGTGGTTAGCTTATGAGCTTAGGGGAAGGTACATTAATATTAACTCTCGTCTTTAATGTAGGGTAAGAGATGAAGCCATCAAAGTGATTTTCATCCATCATAAGATGAATCTCAATTATAGACCCGGTATCCACAGATGACGTCATCGGAGATGACACCTTCAAAGTGTTGAGGCAGTCAAAAAGTTGAGGCATTAACTGCTGAAGGCATCAAAGTTGACGGCATCAAAGTTGAGGCATCAAAATATTCAAGGTGTGGTACAGGTGAATTAAGTATTTTACGAAACCATGTGTCTCGTTTAATGCTTAAGTGCTTATGGACGTAGTGGTAAGCGCTTATTGATAGTTCACTAGTGCGGTGTATAAGTGTCATAGTGAATTGTGTGGTATAAGTGTCATAGTGTATTGGTGTATAAGTGTTCATTATAATATAGTATATATAGTATATTAGTATATATACATATAAAATAGCTATATATATTATATATATAATTATATAATATAATATATATAATATAGTACTATAAATACTATATATTACGTAGGTATAAGTGTAGAAAAAAGCAGACTAACTTCATAGTAGGAAGAATCCTAGCAAGCAGGTTGTAATATACACAATCGTATCCTCAGACCTTATAACCTAGGGGTAGACGCCCATATTAGGGCTATTACATCCCTAGATACTTCTTAGAAAAGGCTTGAAAAAAGTGCAACTTCAGTTGCACTGAATTGGCAACTCACCTGGATAATTGTGGCACTCACTCGCACTCACTGGCAACTCACTTGCAATGCACTTGCACTCACCATGGCCCTCATGACTAATAAATACTTCATAGAACACTAATAGAACATCCCTAGGATCCTTCTCTCGGTGATTGGGAACCCATCAAAGTCATCAAGTTATCGTGGGTCAAAATTGACCCATGGCTCATCTGGCAAGGTCAAGCGAAATAATCATGGTCCAAAACAAGTTTAAGACAGTAAAAAGGCTAAGGTCCTAAAAAGGAAGGACAAAAATTCCTGGTTGGCAAAAATTGACCGATGGAACACCAAAGGGATTGGTAGTTAGTGTTTTGGTATGAGTATATCAGTGTACAATGTACAGTTGTCCTATGGGAAAATTAAAGTGTATAGTGAGATTAAGCTGTCATAGTAATGTGTGTAATACAGTTAAGTAAGTGTGTGTGTGTGTGTGTGGTTGTTGTGTGGTGTGGTAAGTGTAAATTGTAATGTGTCTTATGGGTAACATGTAGAGTGTCATAGTGAATGTGGTTGGACTAAGTGTCAAGTGATGTGTGTATAAGGTAATGTGTGTGTGGTGGTGTGTTAGGTGTTCAAGTAGGAAACGATCCATACAATGCGTTCAACGTTAGGAAACGAAATTAATGTGACGGGTGGACACGGTGCGCCAAAAAATTGGCGCTGGGCCAAATAGACCATGGTAGTATGGCAAGGTAAACGTCCGAATATTCATGTCAACAATGTATAAGACCATCTCAACAAAACATGGGCTAAGCCCTAAAGGGTGGGCACACAAAATTACCCGGGGCAAAAAAGTACCCCTGGTTAATGGCAGAGGTCTAAGTGCCGAAATATTCATGGTCAAACACAAGCGTAAAGACATCAAACAAGGGCTAAGCCCCTAAAGGAAGCCTAAAAATTACCGTGGGCTCAAAATTGACCCCATGTAGCTGAAAAGTCTTTAAGGCCGAAGATATCATGGTCAAATCAAGGTAAAGACATCAAAAACGGACTTAACCACTAAGGTGGCCCAAAATTACGC
>JABUQX010108979.1:2500-11642 GCA_015478945.1 Trachelipus rathkii
TATATATATATATAATAATATATATCTATATATATATATATATATATATATATATATATATATATATATATATATGGGTTAATGGATTAAACTCGCTTTAATCCCCCTCCTGAACATTAATCACTGAACTATAAATCTGCCGGTGGATCAAATGAGAGATATTTCTGTGTATTTGCTTTATTTTATCAGTAAACGATATTTGACAGGAAATGTTTCAACTTGAATTATGACAGGTGACTATGCACTATTATATCGTTGATAATTACTTTAACGACACTCGTAATAATCACCTTATTAATAATTTGCACAGACCCTATCCCTAACATGACCTCTTTGGACGAGATCCTAGCTAAAATACCATGAGTCAGGGATGCGTCGGGCGGCATTGGCCCCTTTCGCTTATCCCCTCTCTCTTAGGCAGCTCATCCCAATGGGGGAGAAGTGCTATGATTATTACGCAGTTATTTTTTTTTTATTTTTTTTTATTATTTTTATATTTTTCAAAAATTTCAACCCATCTTTGCATTTGTTTTATTTTATGTGATGATTTTCAGGTAAATATGGATTCAAAAATAAACTTTTATATTTCAATAATATATCAATAAAAAGAGGTGGACTAGAAGGTACGTGCAAAGTTGTGGGAGGAGGAGTAATTGATAGAGTAGAAGGAAAGTTTTCATGCGCATACTTAATATTAAAATTTGAATTTTTATTTAATTCTCCGATGCCGAGTTACGCACTGTTTATAAAGAAATTCTTTTATCAAAATCTACCAAAGAAGCAGATTAAATTTTTTAAAAGTGACAATCCTAATATGTTTATCTCAATACTAGCAACATAGAAAGTATCAACATATTTCCTACCGAGACCTAGGTCAATTTCAATGCTTTTAACATTATAAATAGCTATTTTAGTGTTGTTTGCTGCATACATAATGCCGACAGGGTGGTTGCGATTTGCAAGAGCACCTCCGGCCAGAACATTTTTAGCTGAACCCCCAGTTGGTCAATCACATTAACTTTACTTTAATTAATACCGGTCATGAACCCTGTACAGAGGTCAAGTCGTCCGAATTTAATACAAAAACTGGTTTTTGTTCAACGGCCACACGGCCTGTAACATCTTACTGTTGCAACAGCGATCGTTAAACACGGTTGGTTGATGGGGATTTACAAGCTATTTGTTTTATCGCTCTCACTCTCTCTTATTTCTGGATCATAAACTATAATATTCTGGTAAATTTTAATGTGAAGCAAGACTCATTACACTGTCATGCATAGGATGCTTACAAGTTTTAATAATATTTTGGTATCATTTAGCTACCATAGCATCTCGAGACAGGCCGAATCATTTACGATAATATTTTTATCAATTAAAATATTTTCAGATTGAGTATACTACTAGCCATGGGTAGTTCTTTAGTTTATTGAAGTGATGGTAACATGCGTCCTCTGATAAGTAAGGACGGTGGTCCGTTTACACAATTTTCGATTTATAAATATCACAGTTCACTAGTTATTGTCTATTTGAAAACACTGTTTATATTTCAAAATTTCGAAGACATTGGCGGTTGGTTCGATCTTTGAGAGCTTTGTTCCTTATTATATTAGCATTTTTGTTTTCATTGGTTTGCATTATTGGCATATTTATTAAATTATAATTTTATTTATTATTATTATTATTATTATTATTATTATTATTATTATTATTATTATTATTATTATTATTATTATTATTATTATTTTATATTATTAATTATTTCTTTATTATATATTATTATGTCACAGAAGTAGATTTGTAGGGCCTGTGACATAAAATAATATTCATGGATCTATTATATGAATATTATTATAGTGTTTTTATTTGTTGTATAATTTTCACCAGTTATATCGGCACTATGATTTTCTGTGTTTATTTTAAAGCACTTTTTATCATCTTGGCGATGATTGTTGATAACTTGAACTTGGGGTAAAAGGAAACTCTTTTCCTGTGACCCGTTTTTCCACGACTGTCATATTGGGTTGGTGAGGTAGACAGTCGGGCATTTAGTTTTCCTGATTTAATGAGGTGGTGTGTGTGGTGGTTCTGTCACCACCATTATGGAGTAGGGGGTATAAAGGACATTCAACCCCTTCGCATCGGTAGACACGATATAAGTATTTAGAATGATAGTAAAAAAGGTTTTGGGCAGTGTTATTAAATGCGTTTGTATACCCATTACTATCAGCTGACCTTGATTGTTGGGACAGGCTTTTGTCACGTCTCAAATTACCTCTATCAGCTGCATGTGTTTGACCTTTTGTACCTCGTTGTACTTTTAGCCAGCCCTCTCCGAAGTTTTACGTCAGCTGAGCCAGTTGGCAGGCGCACACGATGCTATTCGCCTGGCTGGGCGGCGTCCGATGTGTGTGCCCGAGATTTTTGGCGCTGTTTTCCGGCGCAGTCACGTCGATTCTGTCGATGTGGGCATTACGCACGCGTTCACAGAGTCCCGTTGCTGTACCTTTGAGGTGTTTCTCTGTCTTTATGAACGAGTTTTAATAAAGATATCTGCCACCTTGCATTCTATTAAGTTTTTCTGTTCGGCGAGTGAGTGACCTTATTTCGTTGGCAGGCATTTTCTCTACAAACAGATTCTTACTGCAAATTTTGGTTATGTTCGAGTTAGGACTTAAAGCTTGTGTTACTCAAGGACTGATTTTACGCGATTGAATATTTACGCTTGGTAGTTTCTCTGATCATGCCTTTTGAAGACGATCGTTCTTATTCTCAATGCCTGGGAGTAAGTCCTTTCTATGATCCTCGAGAAGTACGATTATAGCATCTTCTTTAGCGGGATTTTAATTTGATACAAAGTTGTGGTAATCGCGCCTAAAAGCGAACCCGCTCATGGGGAGTCAATATGATTAATTTGAAAATTGCTGTGTGCGCGCTGAGCCATGATCAATATCAACATTGATCGAAGACTGGAGTTGAATTGGAATTTTGATTATAGAGTCTTTAATGGCAGACGATATTTCAGGACGCTTTGTCCTCTCCAATTGGCGGGTAATTTTTAGGCGTGTATACATGGTTCGCTTCAGATGTGAACAATGGCCCATCTTCCCTAAAGGTGAGCTGAGTTGGGAAAGGATCTCCTTTCCCTATCCCCTCGTGAGGTTTTCGCTTGAGTCTTTTAGTAATTTCTTTGGTTGACATCTCTATAGACTAAGTTCTGACTAGTTTGGATTTCGAGGAGTCGCTTTAAGTCAGCCAACGTTTTTGAAGTATTAGGGTTAATGGTTGGGTTCGACTTTCTCAAATCTTGGGCGGTAACGAATTTTCTCTCTTTAGACTAGCAACGCTTTCTTCTATATTTGCGATTATATAGTCTTTCTTCAGGTTGCATTTGATTGACTCTAATTATTAAGTCAATACTGATTTCTAGCATTGACATACACAGATAATGGGAAAAATTTTTTTCAAGCAATTTGAAATTTGGGCAATTTAAGCAATTTAGGCACTATCTCTCCAAATTAGGGATAAGCCCCCTGTTATCTGGGCTTTCACCAAAAATGGGTTATATGGGATAAACTGCTCTATTATCCCCTCCTAACATTAATCACTGAACTATAAATCTGCCGGTGGATTAATGAGAGATATTTCTGTGCATTTGCTTTATTTTATCAGTAAACGATATTTGACAGGAAATGTTTCAACTTGAATTGTGACAGGTGACTATGCACTATTATATCGTTGATAATTACTTTAACGACACTCGTAATAATCACTTTATTAATAATGGGCACAGACCCTATCCCTAACATGACCTCTTTGGACGAGATCCTAGCTAAAATACCATGAAGTCAGGACCGTCGGGCGCATTGGCCCTTCGCTTATCATCTCTCTAGAGCAGCTCCTTCAATGGGGGAGAAGTGCTATGATTATTACGCATGTTACAAAGGCATTGGTCGCGAGGGCACAAGCTGTAAATAAATTGTAGTACTCAGGAGGCGCCTGCAACATAACTCTCACAGTGCTGTATACTCCCGCTATCTCAATACATGCTGATCCAAAAACATACCTAAGTTAACCCCTGCTATATTTATATAATATATATATATATATAATATATATATATTAATATATTATATATATTATATTATCTTTATTATTAATAAATCTATATTTGTTATATATATATCTTTAAATCTATATATATATATACTATTATATTATAAAATATTTAATATATATTATAATATAAATTATTATATTATAAATATATATTAATATATATCTATAATATATATAATAATATATATTAATTAAATATAATTATTATTTATTTAATATATATATAAAATTTATATTTTATATATAATATTATATATATATATAATAAATTATAAAATATATATTAATTATTATAATTAAATATTTATATATTAATATTTATATTAATAAATATATATATATAGATATATAGATTAATATATATAATTTAAATTAAATATAAAAAAATAAATACTTTCTCATATTTGTATATTATATTATATATAAATATATATATATTATAATTATATATTAATTTATATATCTATAATATTACTATGATGTTTCCTAATCATCTATTATATATATAATATATATAATAATATAATCCTAGATGTGCCATATTAATATATATATATATATACTAATATTAAAATAAATATATATATATATATATATATAATATATATATATAATATTATATTATAAATATATATATATATAATTCCGTATCCTTAATACCCACACATACTAAGAAGTTTGTGTTCGTGTGTTTTTGTTTTTAATTACATATTTAATCACATCCGCTCTCATGCTTCTAGAAAGAAAAACATTACGAAACCAAGTCCCGATGGTATAATTTTCCCAATAATAGAGCCGATGAAGGCTTTTATAAGCTATAGTAAACTTTGACTTATAACTTGGTTTTGAATAACAAGTAAACAATTCTTGAAAGACTACTGCGTAGATAATGAAGCCCCAAAATTAAAGGGACAGAGATTCGTTGGCAGACAAATTCTATATTATAATTATATATTATATTTATATATATATAATATATATATATATTTATATATTTATATATATATATATATATATAAATATATATATATATTATATATATATATATATATATTATCATAAATATATATATAATATATTATTATATACTATATATATATAAATATATAATAATATTATATATAATATAATATATATATAGAATTATAATATATATATTACTATAATAATATATATATATATAAATATACAATATATATAATAATATTATCTATATATATATATATATATATATATATAATATATATATATATTCATATGATTGTATATATTATTAATATATTATTATATAATATACTATATATAAATATATATATATATATTATTATAAATATATATAATATATATATATGATATATAATATATATATAATATAATATTATATAATAATATATAATATATCTACTAAATTTAAATAAATAATATAATATATATATATATATATATATATTATATATATATATATAATATATATAATATAATATATAATATTATATATATGATATATATTGGTAATTCATGTTTTGAAATTAGATCCAAAAGTTAAGACTTTTACATTAACTGGATAAGAACAAAATAAAATGATAACTTCCCTCAGCTTTTGAATTGAAGTAGAATGCCGGGGATAAATCGATGTTTTTATTTTACTGATTCTAATCTTCACATGATATAAATAACTATTAGAACAATATGGTTTCTTTACAATTGACCTTTGACCTTATGAATTTTTTGAAAAATTATATTAAAAAACGTTATTAAGAAAAAACACATCTTTAACTTACATATATTTAACATAGATTGGGAAAGTTACGTTGTGGATCAATTTTATCTTTCGTTGCTTGAAAAAATTCATCAACAAACTCTCTACTCATCTCTCTCTCTCTCTCCACTCTCTCTCTCTCTCTCCTCTCTCTTCTCTCTTCTTCTCTCTCCTTCTCCTCTCCTCTCGTCTCTCTCTCTCTCTCTCTTCTCTCTCTCTCTTCTCTCTGATTTTATTCTTATAATATATATTATATTCTTATTCTATATCATTTATTCTCTTCTAATTTATTTCATCCATATGGGCGGGCCGGGGGGCGGGGCGCATAGGGGCGGGTGCGAGATTCTCGGCCTGTCTCCGGCATGGGTTGTCGCCCGGCATTGTCTCTGTCTGCTTGCTTCATTTCCCATCATGTGCGCTCTTCGCGACTTCCATTTTTCCTTTCCTCCGACCTCCTTTCGCTCAAGCCTCTTCTCTTTCTCCGCCCATCGCGTTGCCGTTTACGCCCGTTCTGCTCTTCTCCTCTCTTCGCATATTGTGTTTCTTGCGATTTTAATTCGTTAATTGTAGTGTCAACGACTAGCAGTGTAAGCAGCTCTCTTATCTCCTCGTTGTTTCGCGCTACTCTCCTAACTATTAATTCCCCCACCTCACTTCTCGCTCGTTGTTTTCCACTTCTTGTTCATTCTTTTACCATCTTGCTCTCACTTTTGTACAATATAGGTTTGTCCTCTATGTTGTTGTCCTTTTCTTGTAATTTATTGGATAGCTTATCTTTCTCCTATGCAGTGGAATCTAGGTGTTTTTTTCCGCAACGTTCATGCTCTTAGGCCTCGTCGTCTTCGGGTGCCCATGGTTTCCAGTGGCGTTAGGGTAAAGGGTTTCGTCTAAAATTACTTCTCCCTTCTCTCTCTCCCCTCGGCTATTGTAACTGTGCATTTGATCATTGATACGTATATAACCTATTTTGTCATCCATTATAGTTCTTGTATGCGCTAACTAAAATTTATAAAGCATAGTTTACTCTTCCTATTTTTTATTATATATTCAATATAATATCAATGTTAATTTAACATAAGATATATCATTCAGAAACCTGCAATATGTAGAACTAGAATCACAAATCTATGAAATTGCTGCACAAGCTTAACATAAAATTGACATGAACTAGTATCATAACAAGATAATAGTTACCATAGATAAAGTAACATAAATTAATCACATGGCAATACAGCATCCTTACAAGAATAAAATCTGTAAAAATATATTATCTATACTTTATTATAAATTTTTTTGTCTTTAAACTTTATTTTATTTTTTTTTTTTTTTGAATCTTTTTTTTTCACATTACAAATATATAAAGAATAAGAAATTATCATTTTCGTAATTTATAATAAATTTGACATGACAGTTCCCACATATAATGTACAACCTACTTATCCTAACATCTTACCTAGTCATAATTTACGTATCTAAAGTATTTGTTAAACTTAACAAACACAATTATTTATAATAAATCAATGAACTACGATGAATAAGACTAACAAGTTTACTCATCACATTAACATTGCTATAGTCATTTCTTTCATCAACTTATTTATTATTTATTATATTTTATTATTATATATAATATTATATAATTATTATTTATTATTATAATCATTACTATTTTTTTTTTATTTATGTATATTTTTAATATATTAATATATAATATTTATTATTATATTGCTGGTTATGTAGGTATGTGATAAATACATAGTATAACTTATATTAATATATTATATATATTATTTATAAATATATAATATAATTATATAAACTATTATATATAATAATTATTTATAGACCTTTTCGTCAAAAGTCATATCGATTTTTTAAATAAATTATATAAAATTATTATTAGATAATTATTTAACTTTATAAAAAATAATTATAATTATAATTTTATAATAATATATCATTATTAATTATATTATTTTAACATTATATATATTTTTATATCATATAATTATTATATTTAATATATACTATAATTTATAATTATTATAAATTTATATATTATTTTTAATATTACCTGTTTTAATAATAAATATTATTAATATACATTATTATATATATATAAAAATTTTATCATATATATATAATATAATGGTGACTGAACCTTAGATAAATAAATAATTCAAAGTTTTAACATCTATATATATATAAAGATATATTATAAGAGATTTGTTGATTGTTTGTATGTGGTGTTTGTTCTCTTGTTTAACGCGAGAAAGAGACTTTGCTATGGACCCTATAACTTATTATAGCAGTAAAGAAACTTTGCCCATTAATTTGTAGGCGTAGATCTGTAAAAAAACTTAATATTTTATTGATTGAAGGCAGGCTTTTTCTTCTTAGATAATTCTAAGTGGGCAAGCTAAAAGTTTATAATCTATATATTAATATATTATTATTAATATTAATATATATATATATATTATATATATTATATATAAATATAAATTATTATATATTTATTTATTTATAATTTATTTATATTATTATTCTTATTTATTATATTATATTTGTATAATACTTATATATTATATAATAATTAATATAATTATTTATATATAATAATTAAATATATCATAATATATATAATTATATATTATATAATATATATTTAATATATTAATATTTAAATATATTGCAAGGTCTTTGTGTGTGCGTTAGACATTATAATAAGAAGATAATCTTTTACAATTTTATGAGAAATACCTTATTTCTTGTGGAATCATCTGGCAACGGATAAAAACTAGTTCTAATATATCAAAGATTATGTAAATTGAAACAAAAGGTTTCGATATATCGAGATAATAAATTTCTTTTAATCCATTAAATTAACATATGCGGAAATTTTGTGGCATTTAAGTATAAATGTTTTTTGCCTCTCGTTTTGAATGCTTCACGCAGAATTATGTTTTTTTATGTAAAAAAAGGTGCAACTGATATTTATTTAACCTATAATCTATATAACTATATTAATTATTATATATATAATATGTATATTATTTATATTATATTATAAATATATATTATAATATTATATAGTTATATTTTTTATTATATTATAAATATCTATATATTATCTATATATAAAATATTATTTTAGTAATGCTCATTATCTATTAATATATATATATTATATATAAATAATAATATTTATTTATGTTCTATATATATCATATATATATATTATAATATATTATTATTATATATTAT
>JABUQX010108980.1:0-17500 GCA_015478945.1 Trachelipus rathkii
AATAGATAGGAAGTTGAGGATGTTTTTGAAGGGAGATGGTCAAGTGGATTTTAAGTGCTGAATTTCAAACAAACTCTAATCCAGATGAACAAGAATGGAATCGGAAAGTTAGTCTCGGACACTTTATCTGCTTGAAAGTGAGAAAATTTGAAACATAAGAATGAAGAGTTTCATAAGGTGATCCATCACTTAACTGTATGCTTCTAATTTGCGATGTATTCTTTGTAGGGTTCTCCACCTATTACGTGTATTGAACTATTATGAGTTTAATTTGATACATTTTTCTTTTTTGCAAAAATTGCCATATAGAAAAACTCCAATTGGAACCCTTTCAGGGGTTTCTAATAACAATATATATTTAAAGGCAACTGCACATGAATAATGACGTTATCATTGCAACTCAACTCAGGAAACAAAAGAGCGTGGCAACTACTAAAAGAATGAATCTAAAATATGTTTCGAGTCACCGCATTTACTGAGAGAACCGCAAGCTATAATTAGTCTTTTAAAGTTGAGAAATGGGAGCCATAGCCGAGCATCAACTCGAGCACTGTCTTCTAAAGCTAAACTACTAGTTTAGGATAAGAAATGGTCATATAAATAAATCTATTTTCGAAATATGCAATTCATTTAGTAAAATTGATTTTTCTTCAGCCGTTTTATTAGTTTTAATTATTATTATATAGTATTATATATATATATATATATATATATATATATATATTATATATATATATATTATGATTATATATAATAAGATACATTTTTATTTATATATATATATATAGTATATTATATTATATATTATATATATTATTAATTAGTTATTCTATATGTATAGTATATATATATATATAATTATATATATATATATGTATATATTATATATATATATATATATATATATATATATTATATATTATTTTTTATATGAAGTATTAGTATATTATATAGTATGATATACTTAATATTATTAGTGATTGCAGGTAAACATCCGCTCCGCAATCCGCATTGCCGTCGGAGCATCCGCACATTAATGAAAGATCCGCATCCGCATCCGCAATCCGCATCCGCGCTTTGCCTGCGGATGTTGCGCGGTATGTTTATATCGAGATTTGATAAAAAATTATAATAAAAATACTGTAGTTGATCTGAAAAAAATAGTTGAAGGCATTCCAAAAACGGCTTGATATTTCATATTTTAATGTTATCAAAGACATTCCAACTTTCTGGAATAGTACACTTCATATGATTGGAAAGAATGGTATTGCTCATAGGAACTCTTGGCTTTTGTAGCAGTTCGTATACAAGTTCATTGCTATAATTGTGGAATAAGACATCATATCACACTGCATTAGCTAGTGAAACAAACATTTAAAGAAATTACCAAAAAAATCAGAGTCTCTACAGCTTCTGTCTCCGATGAAATAACATTAATCTCAACGCGAAGAAAGCATTTTGAACCATCTTCAATGAAATGATGATTTAAAAAAATGAAGATGTATTAAACTAGTGCTAGAAAAACTTTGGTTCTGTGAAAATTAATACCTTCCATACATACAAATACTTAGTTAGATACTTTCGTTTATAAAAATAAAAGGCATAATTATTTAATTATAGTAAAAATAGATATTAAAATATATCAGAACACTAATTATTGTGTTGCAAAGTTAGAAAGATCATTCATCCGAGTATTCTATCGCCCAAACATCCATTAAATAGAAAAAAATAAATGAAATTTGCAGAAACAAACTTACATACAATTAAAATTTAATGAATTGAGGAGATTTCACCTAGAAGAGATTTACTGGAACATATTCCGAGGTGGATTACGGTAGGGATTTTTAGGGGGATCAAGGTGACACATCACTTTCCTCCATATAATTAAAAGAATGTATTAAGTTAGCAAATGATATGATACTATAACTCAAGAATAAACGAGTTATGAATACATATATATGATGATAACTATAGTTGATTACGAAATTTGATAAGCAAATGATTTGCTAACGCTTGAGTAAACTTAGCATGGAAATTTTGGCCTACTTGCAATTTGTATCCAAGTGAGAGATTGATGAGGATATCTACTAATATATGTATGAATTTAATAGAGAACAGATTCTCAGCAGAAAAGGCAGTAAAAATTGATGTTTCTATCATAAGACAACCTTCTTATATAATTTGCATTTCGAATACTATTAGCATAAATGAGATATATAATCATTATTGTAAATCTCTATTCAACTAGAAATTTAGTGAGGTTATCAGAAAAAAAGGTGGAGTACGCGCTGGCGAACTTGTATTGTTGAGGTTCTTGTGAGCACTTCCATGGTTTATACGATCAATTTAATACTATAAAATTTGGGCTAATTTATGATAAAAGGAATCGATATAATTAGGTTACATATAAATATTAAGTGGAGTGGTATATAAGCTGGTATTAATGGTTTTGTATAATTTGATTAGACTTAGCAATATTTACATTACCTTCTTACAACTAATCTTTTCTTCTTCCTCAATATAAACCATATGGGGATCGATTTCGGGGACTTGTTTCTCTGACCATTCAGGGCTAGAGACGGTTGGAGATACTGGGGTGGTTAAATAAATTTCTCGGTTCTCTACATATATCATTACTATGACCAATTTTTCATTCAGCTAAAATCGTATGCAGGGATACTTTCGAACGAGTAAAGCGGTATAGCTTTTCATCGTAATAATCTGAAAAGTGCGTCTTACTTCCTTGGTCTTCTATATCTGACAAATCTTCGAGCTCTAGCTCAAAAACACTCTAGCAACTATTACTGTAATCTCTGTACCTTTTACTTCTGATGGTTCTGATTTTATAATTCATACAACAGAAAAAAGGACAATTACGTATCGATCTAATAGTTTCTTACTCATCACACCCTAAGCTGAATTCTGGAATTTCTCTTCTCTCCTTCTCTATACTACTTATATAAACTACTCTTCAGTGATTCGTATATATTTTATTGCTACTATGTGATTATAACATTTATCGGGTGCTATATACTTAAAACTAAATACTTATTTGATAGTGATAGAAAATATTGGTGAGCCGAGTAAGGTGACTTGCCTCCCCACATATTTTAGAGGTGAGATGTGCTACAGTGCTATATCTACCTACCCTTAGTCTAACGATATCTCTCCTTTAATGTCTCAATTTATGCACTTATTTCTCCTACAGTGTTGGAAGCACGCACATTACCAACTTGTTCCGAAAAGAATGCCTAGCCTGATCCTTATCTAATAATTAATATATATTATAGTAGCAAATAGCTTACTCACTTGTATACTACTAAGTAACTTATGAAACTCACTTCTTAAATCTCTAAATTCTAGATTACTATCTTGAAACTCCTTAATTCCTTTCTCTCAATTCGAATCAGGCATCAGTACACTGCTATTCAGCGTCGCGGATATTTAAATCATTACATGTGCGAGACTATCTCGCATTGCACCTCGACGGATTGACGAGAATGACATGCGCTGTATGAGTGATCTCATGCATTGAGAACTATATATATATCGTAGGGAAGTGCCAAGTGGTTGTGTGGGTGTTGTGTGGATGTTGTGTGTGTGTCAAGATGTGTCTTAGTGTTGTAGTGGTTGTATGAGCACAGGTCGTTGAGTGGATTGATGACACACGATGGCACTTGTAGGCGTGTTTGTGCGCTCGCACGTTGTGCTGAGATGTTAGAAGAAAGCAGTACATTTATGTTACGAAGAATCATATAAAAAGTCACATTGGGCAATTTGTGTATTGGAGCGTGATGTTCTATCTTCTTATGTTCAGTTTATAATTGGATGTGGTTCTCAGTTTGCTTTTATTCTATTATGTATCATTAACTATCGTAGTGTGTGTTATGAGTGAATCTTCCGCTACTACGTGAGGAGACTGACAGATCAGCTGCGCTTAGAGATCCAGTAAGAGAAGACATATTGCAGATTCTGGTAATCACTCATTATTGAGCCTTGTGCACGTAGTCTCTATAGCTATGAGTGGCATTAATACTGAGTAAATTTGGTAGTGCGTCTTTGGCTGATAAAAGTGGGTATTCGCCGTTGGGTGACCGCTGGTGCGGGAGACCCTTGTTGTCGAGATCGTACATATTGCTGAAGGAAACCCGCTCGCAGCTATTTTGCAACAGTCGACGCTCGTCTAGTAGAAGCGGCTTTCTCCATACACTCCTGATCGAGACGAGTGCTCTTCTCTCCGCCTCTCATGTTTTTATAAAGGATCACCTCTTGGGACCTGTAACGGGAGGTAACGGAAAAAACGGTCTGTGCATTAACCTCTATGTCAATAGTATGCCAGGAGGGGATGGATCGCAGTAACTTAGGTGGGGAGTTCTATCTCACTGGGGAGCATCTTTTTATCTTCTTTCTGCAGTTGCTCTCACCATACAAGGGCTTCGTATCGCCGTGTAGTCTGGAGCTGCTTCCTTATTCTGGGAGGGGGGCAGGCTCTGCTTCACCGCGGATTTGAAAGGTTCGGGATCAAAGGCAAAAGCTTAGAATAGAACATGGTTCATGTGAGGCTTTATTCTGCTGATGGGCTGACTGATTCCAATCGATGGTGCCAGAAGCTCTGGAGAGATACTTTCATATTTGTGACCCTACCTACTTTAATCTTTTAGAACGCCTCGTTAAGTACACAAGATGTACTGTATATGTGTATGACTTGTTGTTGATATTGGTATACTCATAGGTACTAGTTTCGCTGTAGTGCTTTTTCTTCTTTTTCCCACCCCTCTTTCTTGGAATTCTCTTATCCATACTTTCTGTATGTTTAACTGCTGAAGTAAATCTCACTCTCTCATATTAAAAGCTGCGTCTGTGTCATTTAATTACTTGCTTAATGAGACCTGAGAGTATTAACTATTATGAGCTGAGGATCTCTCTATCTATATACCCTCTATGAGTGTGGCTCACTATGTACCTGTGAGTGGTGGGCATATCTAGATTATAAATCTTATATAGGGCAGATAGTGCAAATAACTAAATCCATACTACTATACACCTCATCTCAAAACATCATCAGTAATTATTCTACCTAGAAAAATCTAGCACTACTCAACATATTAACCTCATACTCAGATTAGGACCATATGTCGGCATAACATACTACATCTTTACACTATTCAAACTTAAATTTAACACTTAGAATTTTCTACCTACACACACACAAATATTATTACAATAACACCACAACATATCCCTCATCTAGATTGCAAACTATTCTATCCACTCTCGATTCTTTCCACAACCAACACTCAACCATTCTCACAAGACTTACCCTCACTTATTTTATTCACGCTCTTTCTTCATCTTTTGACTCTGAGTTCACATGCCTACAATATTTGTAATATTTGTCCCTTTTCTATTCATATCAATCACCTCTCTCATCTCTCTCAATCATTTATACCTCTGACATTTATACCTAGTATCCATTATCGATTAATTAATGATACATTACGTACCGATAATAGAAACATAGTACGTGAGCGAATACATGACTTCTCTGAGCATGCATTACATATCCTGCAAATAGAATAAATGTAATGCGGTCAGCACCATACTATTACATATCAAACTTATAGTGCATTCTACAGACAATACTGGCAGACATACTATGTAAGGCTTTTTATATGTTTATCTTCCCTCCCCCACACATAGGATATAAGGGATAGGGATGTAGATGTTAAAGATGTTTTACTAAAAGAAGGGTGTAGATATAATATAAGATATGTGTATATATTAAATTGATGAAAAAATAGAATGGTGATACTAAAATGTTGTCTGAGGATGAGTGTGGTAAATGAAAATTCTGCATTAGGCACGGAGAAAATAATAAAAATAGAGTATATAATATAATATATATACTTATATATGAGAAAATGATGATTACCTATCATATATTATATAATAATATATATTATCGCACTATCTCTCAATAAAACTAAAGATTATCAAGTACCAAATAAGTATAACTGTTCTATAATATTGGAAACGACGGTATCAAAATTTTTGTAACGGAAAATATTAAAACATTAAAAAAAAAAAAATTCTTTTTTTTTTTTATAATAATATTTTATTATATTCTATACGTCAAACTACCTAATAGGGATAAGAACAAAAGTTAACTAAATAACTATAATATAGATATAGATAGATGTAATGATATATAAAACAAGAATATTTAAAAAAATTTTTTTTATTATTCACTATTAATAACATATATTGGAATCAGCATATTGTATAAAATATATATTAGAGAGAGAGCCTTCATGATAGCCTAGAGAAGTACTATATTTACGCAGATTATACTTATGTATCTTTGCGGTTTTACCATTGAGCTCGCTGGGTATTCCTTTAGTTAAAAAAAAAAACAACAATTATTATATATATATAATATATATATCATACAATTTCTACGATAGATTCTTACAATATGGTTAATCTTCAAGATTTTTCTTGAAACTATCTTAGTTTTGGCCCGACTTTTAATACCTCTATCTCAAAAAAAATATCAAATTTTTTTTCCATTTTTACCATTTTCTTTGTGTATTGTAGTTTTATGCTTGATATAAGTTTACGTTATAATAATCAGTATTTCTTTTTTCTATGTACATAGTAGTTTTCGAGATATGATGCGGGTAACTTTTTTAGTTTATATCACTAATACATTTATATAATTATGACACCGGATCACATAGTAAAAAAAAAATCAATCATTTATAAAGTATAATATATTTTATTAATTATTTACAGCTCTCCTGATTATATACATATATATAATTTATATAATATATACTATATTATTACGTATATTATATTATAATATACAATAAATATAATATTAAGAGAGACATTAATATAACTATTATAGAAACAATAGATCATATATCAATTGCAGACATATTTTGTAAGAAATTATTTATAAATAGTAAATATTATAATCTATACATTGTGGAAAGCGGAGGCCTACGCATGGAATAGAATATGGTAAGAACATCTCCCACAAAGCCAAGATACGAGTTTAAATGATAAGCTTAAATTCACCGATAATATATATTAAATAGCGATTTGAAAAGTGTGTAAGTCACAAGCAGTTTTTAAAAATAAATTTATAGATAGTGATAAGGTTTTCTTCTTTACTTTGCACTTATACGGTATATCCAGAGGTAGGAGCAGATTCATTTTATAATTTGGTTATATAGTTCTCTTACAATCTTGATTAGATAGAATTGGTTTTAGAGTATGTTGAGAGAAAAATGAGTTATCGTGATTATAAGAGAATAGTGTCGACAAGAGGAAATTATATCAGTGCTACTAAAATAACATATTATGACTACCGGTTGATTAGATAGGTAAGTATTTAATTATATAGATATAATACGTACAGTGTTCCGTCTGATAATTTTATATAGAAGATATAATATAAATAAAGTAAAAAAATATACTCAAAACTCATTCTTTAAATTTTTTGGGTAACAGGGATTAATTATAGAATACAAAATGAGCAAAGGAAATTATATAATAGAATATTTAATTTAATATATATATTATTGAGTTTTAATTATATCAAATTTCCTTTAATATTTTTTCAATTTAATCGGCAATATCGGGGCAAAAATTGACGATGGGACGGATGAAAATAAATTATTGCTGGGGGATTATGGGCCGGGTGGGCGAGACGAATGATGATAATCGGTCCTATCACTATATATATATATAATTAAATGGTAAATTATATGATAAATATAGATGTATATAATATATATATATATGGTATATATTAATAATACTATGATTTTATAGGTATAGTATATATTAACGTAGTATAGTATAGGGATAACAGTTGATATAAATTAGTTTTGTGTCTATACAATAGTAATTATATATAATATTATTCCGTGTCGCGTTATAGGGGGTGGGTCAAAATTTTATTTTGAAAACACGTAGTCACACACGGTAGATATCGAGGTTAACGTATGTTACGTGTTAAAATTCAGGCTGTGCGACCCTATACCCTTGCGAACAGACCCCATTTTTTTACTTCTTTTTTGGGCAGTTTTCCTTTCATCTTAGGTGTGTGTTTTGTATGATAGGAATTGATGAAATAAGGAATGAACGTTGTAAAGCTCCTGGTTCAAATATAAATGTTCTTCAACGAATATATTTTGAGTTATGGGGGTCCAAGTGTTTTTGAAGGGCTCAACGCATTAATTTGCGGGGCATATTTATTTTAATGTTTCAAAATTGAGTCCGGAACATATTAGATAACATGAACCTAAGTCCTATAATAACTCCTTTCAACTAGACTTTTATCGATAAGAATGACACTAATAAAAGTTTGGTCAAGTAGAGGGATTTATTATAACTAAAACAGAGCAATAAAATCGAAATTGAAGAAAATGGCGCGTGACTTTGAATTTTTTGCTAATATATTATATATGATTATATATATTGATAGTTATTTATACACTAGTAATGAAATATAATACAATATATTAATAAAATACTATATATTATATATATATATATATATATATATATATATATATATATATATATATATATATATATATATATATATATATATATATATATATATATTAGTAATGTATGGAACATGCTCTTTTGACCTCTTGCTAAAATTCAATCTCTCAAATGTTGTTTTCCCTTCCCTTAGAAGCATGGTCCATGCAAAAGCTCGTCCCATTGTTATATATATATATACTATGTTTGTATAATATATATATATATATTATAATATATATATATAATATATATATATCTTAAGTATTATGTAATTATATATATATATACTATTTGTACATAATGTTTTCAATAATAATTGTAGCAACGATTTATTGTATTTCATCAGAGCATCACTGTGATGGGATGCAAATGAAATCTTTGATACTTTTATTATTATTATTATTATTATTATTATTATTATTATTATTATTATTATTATTATTATTATTATTATTATTATTATTATTATTATTATTATTATTACAATTATTTTATATTATTATTATTATTATTATTATTATTATTATTATTATTATTATTATTATCATTATTATTATTATTATTATTATTATTATTATTATTATTATTATTATTATTATTTTTTATTATTATTATTATTATTAAATAATGCGACGTAGATGCAATTTCAATCTATCAATTAGGCAGGTATAACTATCTATATAGTAGTATAATAGTATATATATATATATATATAGTTTATATATATATAATATATATTTAGTTATATATATATAATATATATATATATAATTTATATATATATAATTAATGTATAGCTATTATATTTATATAGATTATTATATATATTAGTCTATAGGTCGATATGAGTGATGGTGTATTATATTGTGTGGTGAGTTAGGGTGAGGGGTAGTTGGTAGTGTGTTAGGTTTAAGAGTGTCTCAGGGTGGTTATATATATGTTGAGATTGCTTATGAGGCGTTTGATTTGAGTTATATGTTAGTGTGTGTATATTCGTGTTGTTATGAGTGGGTGTGGGAACAAATGGTATGATGATGAATTTTAATGGAGTATTGTAGGTTAGAAGTTTATTTTATTATTAGTGATAGTAGTATTTTATAGTGGGGTTTAATATGTAATGAGGTTATAGTTATGGTAGGTATCGTTTGGATATTTTATTGAGGGTGATGTAGATTATGAAGTAGGGATTATAGTAGAGGGTTATAGTGATGATGGTTAGGCTAGTGATGTGATCTAATTATTTTGATATGGCATTTGTTGTTGGTGTAGGTTCGAGGTGTAAGAAATTGTACATATTGTGTAATTTTAAATTTTTGTATGTTGCCATATATGATAGGGGCGGAGCGCAAAAATTGTGGAAATATCGGTATTGGTCAATTTGAAAGCGTAGAGTGATTAGATAGTATTTGTTGTGATTTATTTTAGTTTGCTACAAAGTCGCTGCGGAAAGGCTCCGCTACTTCCCACCTCTTGCCTGATTGTAATTGATATGTGACAGTTTAGCTGCGTTGGCTGTATGTAGAAACAAAGGTGTATAGGTTGTTAATTGGCTTTCCTAAATGAAGTGTTTTCCAATGTGCTTCTGTGGTTAGAGGGTAGTTCTGATAGTAGGCATAAGTTGAATTGATGATGTGGTAAAACATTTTATAGGCGTTGAGTGGAGGAGGGCGATCGTTGTTTCCCCTTTGAGTTAGGTCGTTGTGAGTGGGATTCTGGGATCACGGGACGTATTTTTTGGTGTTAGGTTGTATGTGTCGGCTAATGTAGATTTTTGATTTTAGCAGCTTGCAATTGATATTTTTATTATGGGTTGTCCTAGCAGTGTCATTCTGGTGCGATTGTTAGTGATGTGTTCACGTTTAGTTAGCAATCTGTTTTAGAATATTGTAATCATTGTGTCGGAATATTTGAAAGTTAATGATTGGGTGTTGTAATGGTTGTATTAATTATGCTGTAGAATAGTAGTAGTGTGTAGTGATGTTTCGCATTCTAAGTTTAATCTTGTATCTTAGTTAAGGTGTAATGTACTTATTTAAATGTGTTTAGATTTCCAGGTTTTTTGTAAGTTCATCTTTCAGGTGTATTTTTGTTTTTCTGCGCATGCGTGAAAGTAAGTGTTGTTTTACTTTCCATTTTTAATATTTTAAATATTGATAAAGGTTACATTGAAATATTTAATTAATATTTTTGAAGTTTAAAATATTTTGGTTAACAATGACTTCTTGGTGTTTATACTTCCAATATTGAATTAATATGCATTTGCAGTTTAAAGTTTCAAACAAGAATCTACGACTAGCATTAAATTCAGACAGGCGTTTTTGTTTATTATTTTTCTAAAGCACTTAGTGATTTTCGAATATTGCTGTGGGTGAGCGATTATATGCTTTGCAGGTGGCGGTTTAGTTCTCCTTAATACTTTCCTCAGTGGATTAATAGTCTTGTAGATAATTGAGATAATGTAATATTGTTTATAATTCCTTACTCTTATTTATATAAATTTGTTTCGACTTAACAGATAGCTAAATTTAAATAGTTGTATTATGAGTTTCATATAGTGATTTGTATAGTTTAGCTGTCTTAGGTTTAGTTATTATAGTTCGAGTATATGTAGTATGTGTTGTGATTGTGATTTTATTATGATGATATAGGGTTGTAGTATTTTATTATATAGGTTGTTAAGTTAGTATTTCCGTGAGCAGCTTGATTAGTGGGTTTTATGTTGGTGGATTTGCTAATATGATTGTTTGTTGACGCTCGATATAAGATAGTAGAGTCATTTTCTGATTCCTTTTTGATAGATGTGATTATCTTCGGGTACTGTGCATTTATTCTATTTGTTGTTTATTTTTTATTTATAAAAGTGAGTGTGGGGGTGTGTATATAGGGGAGGTATTGCTGTCTATAGTAAATAATAAGAACTCCTTGGGCTTGTTGGGTCAGCTGCTATCGTCTTAGATCATTGAGGGTTGATATGGTAAGTTTTAGGCATAAGTTACACAAGAGTTTTGTATGGTTTATGTTCGGTTCAGTATCCTTTAGCAATCTATATGATTAAGAGAGAGTGATCATGAGGCTGCGTAATGAATCTAGTTTTGTGGCGTATAGGGACACTTTCATGGGTCCTGGGGCCGAATATTTCTGCTCTCAAGATTGTTTCTGATAGTATACGCGGTGGACGGTGTTTAATGTAGAAGCCAACATCATATTTAATTGGGAGCCTGCTGTCCGGGATTAGTATCAGGCGGTAGTATTCGAAATTGAACGTATTAATCAGACATTTGTATGCAAAAGAGGCTGTAAACGGGGCTTAAAAACGTTGTTGTATAGTCTAAAGGTATTTCTTTATTTTAATAGAGCGTAGAGTAACTAAAGTGCGTTTATTGTTTCGGCCGCAGAACGTTGTTAATTTGAAGTATTTGAGAAATATTTGTTAAAGTATATTAATATGTAAACTTTTATGTCATTTATATAATTGACAATATATATAGTGTAGTTAGGTAATTAAGTGGTGGTATAGGGATGAGTATAGGTTAGTATTATATTATATTTAATATGTTGGTTGATGTGTAAATTAAGGTGGCATAGTAGTACTACGTATAGTCGTAGGATTTGGTTGGTGAATTTATGGTTTTATAAGGTAGGTTGTTTATTATATATAATATATATAGTATAAGGGTATATTGTTGTTTGAACTCTATTTAGGTTATGTATGTTATTAGAGTCTCGTAATTAGGGTAAAATTATTGGTGTTGATAGCTGGCGGAAGTGGCTATCATGCACCGTCCAAAAGTATTATATTATTACGGCCGGCAGTGGCGCATGGACACCATATTATTCGAGTATTATTCCTGTAATAGTGGTATGTATATTATATAGGTAGTTAGGTTAGATTCTGTATTAATTGCTGATTTGTAGATTATCTAGTGTGAGTTTTTGGTAGTTTCGATTATTTGTTGTTGTTTTGAGATAGTGACTAATGCAGTGTAGCTAGGTTAGATTGTCGGGGGTTGTATGTGGGTATAGTAGCGTATATATGGGGGGGTTTATGTTGTGTGTGTATTCTAGGATGATGAAGTTAATTATATATAATATAGTAATATGTTGTACTAGTAATTACGTCGGGTTACCTGTTATGTGATTATATATGATTTGCTAGTTGGGGGCTGGCGTTGTTGGTTAGTTGTTGGTTATTGTTTAGTGTTTGATAGATATTATTATTGATTGTAGCTGTGGATGATGTTGTGCTTATAGTTAGTGGTAGATTTTATGTATATATTTAGTGTTCAAGTAAATCATATATATGTTGACTACAATTAGTAGTTGGAGCGGTATCAAAATAGATTTAGTCATGCAGCTTCATGCGTGGAGGAGATATCTATGTTTTTTTGTATAGTTGTGTCTCACATCTCTTGGTGCTCGGTCGTGGAGGAAAATTCCCTAAGAATATCGGAATTTTGCAACGTGAGGTATTTTGATTGGCTGAATCCGCGTGTGATCAATATTGATTGTGACTGTGTATCTGATAGATATTAGTATAGTTATATATATATATATAGTATGGTTGATTAGGTTATTGTATATTAGGGTGATGTATAGTTGGGCGGGGGTGGGGTTGTCTTGTGGTTGGGATTTATAGTATTTATGTGGTATGTCGTTGTACGTCGTGTGGTATTTATGTATGTTAATTATACTATATTAGTGTCTATAATATATGATTTGAGATATATATATATATATATATATATATATAATATATCCAAAGATTTTATATACGCGTTATATTTCGCGACACTGAAAGGTAGAGCTAAAATTCAGAAAATAGCTCAATTTTGAAAATTAGAAAACGGCAAAAAAAAGTGACTGTGGGCTAAACGTTTACATATACAGTAATTAGGGCTAGTAACGAGACATTGTTGGAACTTTGTAAAGGTTTAGGTCTCACCGGGGCAGACTCCGCGAATTTTTGTCGCGAGGAACGATTACGTGAAAGAGAAGCTATAAAGGAGAGAGAGATTGAGGAGCGAAGAATCGCTAAAGAGAAAGAGATTGAGTTGCAGAAAATTGCAAGGGAGTTAGAGGCACAAAGAATACAAGCTGAACTGGAGCAGCGCAGAATTGCGGCAGATTTAGAAGAAAGGAAGCTCAAAGCAGAAGCTGAAGAAAAAAAGCTTAAAGCGGAAACGGAAGAGTTAGAAAGGAAGCTTAAAGCGGAAACGGAAGCAAAGGAACGAAAAGCAAAATTTGAAGCAGAAAAGGATGCCAGAGAATCGGAGTAAAGAATCTTACAGATGAAGCTTGACGCAGAGGAGCGTCAACGACAACACGATACAAATATTGCAGCACAGAACTCTTCTCCCTCAAATAGCACTTCTCATGTTAACAAACTCCCCAAACTTAAGATCCCGAACTTCGACGAAAAGGTCAACAATATCGAAGATTATTTAACTTATTCGAGAAACAAGCAGTTGCGAACGATATCCCGAAAGAAAAGTATGCGCATTTACTGGGGTTCAGTACTCACCGGGAAGGCTGTGAAGGTTTACAATGAGTTTACCGTTGAGGATGCGTCCAACTATGACGACCTCAAGAAAGCATTATTAGTACGTTACGACGTGACCGAGAGTGGGTACCGCTCTAAATTTAAATTGATGTCCCCAACCGAAGATGACAACCCAAAAGTGTATATGAAGAAGGTTTTAGACGCTTTAAAGAAATGGATCACCGCTGCCAACGTTAAGGAAGGCGTCGAGGAATTATTAAAATTCATTGCTGTAGATAAATACATGACCACCGTACCTAAAGAACTAGCCACATTTTTAAGAGAAAGAAATGAAAAAGAAATGTTAGACATTGTTGTAAGTTCAGAAAACTACTTACAAGCCCATAAATTAAGTTTAGCGCCACGAACCTTTCACAATAATGATTATAAAAGCAGACCAGGTAGTAGCTATCATAAGTTTCATGAAAGTAAGACAACTATCCAAAATACGTCACTCCAGAGGAATAACGTGTCGGTGAACGTTGCCAGGAGCAACGATAATAGAAAGGAAAACCGTCGGAGCTCAAGCGAGCCAAGGAGCGTTGCGACATGCTGCAAATGTCAACGCAGAGGACACATAGCAAGAGATTGTCGAGCATCACCCTACAACAGTAGCGGTATAAGTTTTAATACTTATAGTAGTCGACCAAAGGACGAGGATAAAACCACTGTGGCACCTACGGATATTTCCGCAGAGGAAAATGACCTGTCAGTGACGGGTGAAGAGCCACATCATTCCGCAGACTTGTGTATGGTGGGAGGATCTGATGATTTTTCTCATCGTCTGCCAGTTGTCGATGGCATAGCCAACAGTTATTTTGTCAGAAAGCTCAGAGATACAAGCTGTAATGGCATTGTTCTTCGCAAGAAGTTCGTTCCGGAAGGAAATTACACAGGAGAGTATACAAAAATGCGACTACTGGATAATACTGTTAAGAGAGTTCCACTAGCGGACGTGATTTTGGATACTCCATATTACGTAGGGAAGGCAACGGCTGTCGTAATGCCAGACGTTGTCTATGATTTGATTCTGGGCAACATTAAAGGGGCGTTACCCCCTTATGAACCTAATGATGAGTGGGATGTGACTAAGTGTCAGTGTCCATGCGCAAAGCAGGACGAAGCAACTCAGAAGAAGTTGTTATCCCCGATCATTGAAAAGGTCGAAGAAGATATAAGAGTGGAATCACTTGCCCGGCTTGAAGCCACCCAGATCGATCAACAAGAGATGAAAGTGTTAGTGGAAGGTGCAGAGGTACCCATTTTGAAGCCAACGTGTGATCGAAGTATTTTCATAGTCGTACAGAAAGAAGAAGCTCCTGTAGAGCCATTAATTACAGTTCAACATCCATAGATAGAAAGAGCCGACAAAGTTAATATTTATACTGAAGAAGATACCCAAGTATCCGTAGGGCCATTTATGAAAGAAAATGAAGATGCCCTAAACATTACAGCTCCAGCAGATGTATCAGACACAGAAGGCGGTCAGATACAGGACCTCATACGAGACAAAGCGGAGTTTAAAACTAAACAGAAAGAAGATATCACTCTACAGAGGATATGGCGGTCTGTAGAGAAAAATGAAGGAAAATATATTTTAATTAAAGAGTTATTATTCAAGAGAATTTTAGATAACCAGGTAGAAAAGAATGTGCTGGTCGTTCCAAAAAATTATAGAAATAAAGTGTTGAGCATTGCTCATGATGAAATTTTTGAAGGCCACCAGGGGGTCAAAAAGACAATGGGTAAAATCACACAGCAGTTTTATTGGCCGAACATCTATCAAGATGTTACGAAATATTGTTACTCGTGCGATATCTGCCAAAGAACATGTTCGAAAGGAAGAGTAACAAAGGTGTCACTTAGTTCGATGCCAATAGAAGTGTCATTTCAGAGAGTGGTTATCGACTTAGTCGGGCCCATTATACCTCCATCATCAGAAGGGCACCAGTATGTCCTGACATTAGTAGATACCGCCACTAGGTATCCTGAAGCGATACCTCTTAAAAGCATCTCAGCGCAGAAGGTTGCGGAAAGCCTTATGAGAATTTTTATGCGTCTGGGAGTGCCAAAGGAGATTGTCAGTGACAATGGTCGTCAGTTTACATCACTACTCATGCAAGACGTAGCTAGGATGTTAAATATAAAAGATACATTCCAGTATATACCATCCTATGACTCAAGGACTCACCGAAAAGTTCAATGGAACTCTGAAGATGATGCTGAATCGCATGTGCCACGAACAGGTGTACTAATGGCACAAGTTTATAGAACCACTTATATTTGCATATAGGGAAGCTCCTCCGGAATCCACTGGATTCTCTCCGTTTGAATTACTGTATGGCAGACAGTAAGAGGACCAATGCAAATTTTACATGAAATCTGGGCCGGTGATATTAATCCGGAGGAGGCCAGATCAACATACAGATACGTGTTTGACCTACAAGAAATATTGAACGAAACCTTGAAACTGGCACGAGAAAATCTGTCCAAAGCACAGATAAAACAGAAAAGATTCTACGATAAGAGAACTAAGAACAGAAAACTGAAAACAGGAGACTTGACACTAGTCTTGATCCCTATATCTCATAACAAGATGCTTATGAGGTGGGGAGGTCCCTATGAAGTCGTAGAACCGCATGGACAAGATAACTACAGAATAAGAGTAGGGGAAGTCACTAAGACTTATCATATTAATCTATTGAAAAAGTACTTATCGAGGGATGAAAATAACGCGGATAATGAAGAGCAGAATAACCATCAGCAAGTCGGAGCGTCTGCTGTGCTACTAGAAAACGAAGATGAGGAAAATATTCCAGTGTCTGTTGTAAATACTTCACCCAAGAGAAAAGAGGATTTGAAAGACATAAAGATTAGTGATGAAATCACAGACACAATGAAAAAGGATTTGATAAAAATTTTAGAAAATCATAAGGATATCTTCACAGATATACCGGGTACAGGGCTCCACGACTACCATTCAATTGATTTAATTGACGAGAACCCTATCCGCATAAAGCCATACACCTTACCATATACAACACGCACAGAGTTAAAAAAGGAAATTGAAAAGATGCTGGAAATGGGGGTAATAGTGAAACCAACGTCACCATACTCTGCTCCGGTAGTTGTAGTACAGAAAAAGAACGGCACCAAGCGTGTCTGTTCTGACTACCGTGCCCTTAATAAAGTAACGATATTCGACCCTGAGCCGATGACCAGCACACAGTCGCTATTCACCAAGTTTGCAGCGGATAAGTTTTACACTAAATTGTATCTATCGAAAAGGGTACTGGCAAGTGCCAATAAAGCCAGAAGATGCTTTCAAGACAGTTTTTTTTACGGAAGATGGGAATTATCATTATGTGAAGTTACCATTCGGAATGGTGAATG
>JABUQX010108980.1:32500-41544 GCA_015478945.1 Trachelipus rathkii
GATCTCAAAATACCATCAATTACTAATAGAAGCACATGTTATGACAGGGAAAATGTCATTTTTAGGTTAAATCGTTAATGTAAACGAAGAAGACCCTTTCATAGAATACGACTCCAAACACTTAGAACCTCTATAAAGAGTATTCCATCATTCAATGCTTTATGATTATCCTCAGGCAATATAACAACTAACAACAAATGAATAATAATGAGCTTTAATAACACATATAAATACATGTTACATTTATATGTGTGGGGATAGACTATATAACTTACAGTAGGATGATGAATTTCCTTAAAGGTCTGTAGAAGTGAAATGTAACGAATGACGATCTAAAATCGATTAACTAGCAGCAGAAAATTGTCATAAAGATAATGTTTGTGACTATTTTTATTGATGCCTTCGCCTTTATTTAATCGGAAGATATTAAGTACCATAGTATGTCTGTATAACATGTACAATTCCTTACTTAACATATATATATATATATATATATAGAATATACTATATATATGATATATATATATATCATATATATCTATATATATTATATATATTATTATTATATATTATATTTATAATAAGGTATATAATTATAGTATATATATAATATATATATTATATGTACATATATATATATATATATATATAGTATATATATATATATCATATATACATATATATATAATATCAATATATATATTAATATTATAGATATATATAATTTATATCAGTGGCGAGCTGCCAAGTCACGCACGCGCGCGCTCGTGCGCTCTCTCTCTCTCGAAAGTATATAGTATATTATAATATTATCGTATACTATCTATATATAGTACTAGTATTAATATATGCACTATATATATATATAATGATATATAGTATGATATATATATATATACCGTCGATCGAGGGTAGTACTGTTGTGTGTGTGTGTGTGTGTGTGGTGTGTGTGGTGGCTTTACTCTATATATATATATCATATATATATAGTATATATTAATATACAAGGTATCATAGTATAAGTATTATATCATATAATATATATATAGTATATATAGTATAGTATATATAGTATAGTATATTATAGAACTATAGTATATATATTATATATATATCATATCAGTATATATATAGTATATATATAATAATATATAGTTAAATAGTATACTATATAGTATATACATTATATATACTATATATAAGTATATATATATATATACTCTATATATAGTATATATAGTATTATATAGTATAGTATATATATATAATTATATAGTATAAGTATATATACTATATATATATATATAATCTATATATATATATATATATTGATATATATACGTATATATATATATATTAATATGTATATACTATATATATAATATATAATATATCAATAATTCATATATCTGATATATATATTCTTTTATATATATATATATATACTTGTAATATATATATATATATAATATATATATATATATATGACTAGTACTTATAGTAATAGGGTAGTATATAATATACTGATGTTTAAATTACTTACTTTACTTTAGATTATAGTATATAACTAGCAGTCTATTACATATATATGTACTCAATAGATTTTTTTATTTATATATATAATCCTATATAATTCCCTATAATTGTACCTATATAAATATTGAGTTATCGCCTATCTACAACGTTTTTTTTAAAGACCCATAGTTGGTCCACTTTCTTACAATCATAATATTTCAAGTATTTTTTTTCCTTCCCATTCATTCTTGAACTTTTGTCGGATTCCCTTTATTATTTTATTTGTTTTATTCAATATTCTTTTATTATATACAAATTATTATTTATTATAATTACCTATTAAAAACATTTATTTATAAAAACAGATATTATAAACAATAATCATGACTCTAAAGATGCCACAGACACCAACTCCGGACAATTGATTTGGGCAACGGACTGCCGAGTTTTGAATGGATTAAAAGGCGTATCTTAGATAGGCAGTTATCTCTTACCCTTTTCGGTTGCAATATGCAATATCTTTTTATATTTCATTATGTAGCATCATCATCAACGTTTATTGGCCAACTCTTCGCAAAAAAAACAAAAGAGAATTTTGATCGTAACCATAATGAAATTGGCTAAAAATGATCGTTTTATAATGTTAACGTTCTGTGCTGAGCACGAGTGAGCACACGAGAGGCAGGCCAGTCGCCTCTGATCACTATAATCTATTATATTATATATATATATATAATATATATATATATATATAGTATACTAATATAGATATACTATATATAATATATACCTATCATACTAGTAATATATGACTATATAGTCTAGTATACGTTATATATCAATATATTTATGCATTAATAAATGAAAAATAATATTATAATGATTATAAATAATAAAAATTACCACGAGTTTTTAAGAGATTAAATAATATTTCTATCTGTTCTTTGGACCCGCTCCTCGCGGAGATTGAAGCAGGATTTGTTTGCCTCTTAAGGAATAGGCTCGATTTTCTGTAAACAAATATATATATATTATATTATATATTATATATACTAATATATATATCAGTTATATATATATATTATATATATAATATAATATATATTAATAAATATATATAGTAATACTATGATATATATATACTATATATAATATATCATATTATGAATAATACTGCATAAAGCATTTTTTATTCTAATATTTAAACAAAAGGAACATGAAATAGATCTCTCATTATTTTCTACTTGATTATAAAATAGATTCATGTAAGGAAAACCAAAAAAATAACAATGATTCATACTATATAAAAATATTTAACTTGTACTTTTCCTCATTCAAGGTTTTTTCTTTGTGTCTTTGTTTGTTAAATGGATCAAAATCTCTTTCTGGAACTCCTTTCTTTTCAGGCAAGAGTTAAATCTCTTTCAATATGTGAATGCCAAAAAGCAATATAACCTTTAATCTATTAATAAAGGGGAAAAATATAGAAGGAAGTAGTGTTAACTAAAGCCGTATAGTATATATATAGTAGATCATATATATATATATTATTATATATAAATAAAATTAGTAAAACTGAATATAATATATCTAATATTTATTATATATATTACTATAATATATTATAATTAGTATATTATATACTATAATAGTATATATAAGATATATATACTAATAATAGTATATACATATATATATATCATATATATACTATATATATATATATATAATATATATAATATATACTAGTGATTAATATATTATTGTGGGTCGAAACATGACCCTTTTTTTTAAGATTCAACAAATACCAACGGTATATTTTTCTTAAATAATAGGTTACTTAGCGAAACCAGCCGCTAATGTAATACTCATATTAGACTATATAATTAGCTAATACTATCAGTGTTATGATATCATATATAGTATATAATATGATATTATAATATACTATATATATATAGTATATAATATTATATATATATATATATTACTAGTATATACTATATACTATATTACCCTATATATATACTATATATTAGGACGTGGGCTCGAAAACATAACCTTTTTTTAAAATCACAAAAGCAACAGTGCATGCACGCACGTCAGTATCCGGTCTGATGTTAATGGTTAAAATTTTAGAAACTGGGCGACCCCCTACCCCTCCGCAAAACCCCACTTTTTCTAGTTGTTTGGGACACTTAAGAAACGCTATCATCATTTCCACACCCCACTACTCACGTAATCTGTTTTTTGGATGATAAATTGGCTGTCACTAGCTCATTTTATCACCCTTGGTACGCGTACTGGTTCGAATATAAACTGGTTCTGAAGGAATATAATTTTGAGTTAGGGGGTCCCCAAGTGTTATTTTGGGGGCTCACCCATTTAAATTTCGCGGGAACATATTTATTAATTTCCAAAAAATACATCAGCAAGATTAATATATATTTAGGAATCAGCAAAGACTAGACGCACAAAGTGATGGGATCCATTTGTGATCTAGAATGAACATAATAGAAAGGTCCTCCATATTAAAAATTGTCGCCATTCCCCCTCCCCCCTGGTAGGCGAAATGCGTTTATAATATGATAACATATATAGTATATACTAATATATATATATAGTCTATACTACTATACTATAGTCATACTATATATATAATATATTATATATATATATATAATAGTGATATATATATATATATATATATATATATATATATATATTATAGATATATAAGATATATACATATATACTAATAGATAATATATACTATATATATAGTTATATATATATATATAATATATATATAATATATATATATATATAATTACTATATATTAACTATATAACTATATAAATATATATATATAATATAAATATATATATATATATATCATATATATATAACTACTATGATATGATATATATATATATAGTATATACTATATAATATTAAATAATATATATAAGTAATATGATATATATATATATATATATATGGGATATATATATATCATATATATATTATACTATCATATATTATTATATACTATTATACTAAATATCTATAGTATATATTAATATATATATATATATGAATATATATATAGTATATATAGATCTTACCTTTCTGAATGATTTTCTGTAAATAGATTTAGTCGCATTGTTCCTTTAATAGGTCTTGAATTCCGGAAATTCTTTTCGAGAACATGAATTTACATTCCGGATAATGCTCGATTCCTGCCTTGAATAGACAAATATTAGCTTCTGAAGTGCGAATAACTAGATGTATTGCGAAAGTTCTACTCCGTGGTCTGTTGCATGGAAACAAATAGTCTTAGCTGACTCAATTAGCTAATTTCAAAGTCGACAATTTGCTCCAAGGTTCTTAACAACAGGTGGTTGTAACTGGTTTGGCGTTTCCAATATATCATGCTTTAAATAAGTCAATCTGCATTGAAGTGTAGTGTTTGTGCAGATAAAAACTATTGTCGTGTATCACCTGTGTTTCTTGCTCCTTTAATAATCACGCTGAATACTAAATCTTTATGCTCTTTCTAGTGTCTACTAGGCATAGGCAGTAATATAATTCTAGGATGAGGAAAGTATGAGTTGTTTATTAGTACACGCTCCTCCATAATCACAGCACGATCTTTGTCTACGTTTTTAAGTATGCGCCATCAGGCACGAAAAGTTTCGGCTCCATCGTTGCTCTTTGGATCAGACTTTGTACAAAGACCACCTGGTGGGCGTAAGCGTTTCCATTTTTATATTTACTAGATTTTGGAAAAGCTGGTACTTGGAAGTGTGTAGAAACGTAATAGACTGTAATGCCTCCTTCTCTAAAGTCGAGTACTTTTGCTGGGTGCCTGAGAGTTTCTTGCTAATGATGGCGATTTCATTCCCTGATGTTGTTACGAATACAAATTGTCATAACATTTTGTCAGTGCTGAAAGTTGTCTAACGCTATCTTTCGCGGGATCTCTTTAAGGGTGCTGTTTACACGTTCAATATTTTCAAAATCTCCAGCTTATTTAAATCTTTCCTCAATTTTTTTTCCCAATGATATCCCTTAAATGTTTTTTGGGCCTGATATCTGTCCATCAATTGACTGTAATACGTGTATGAATGGAGTTCATTTGGCATGTAAACCAGACAAGCTAACCACTGTACCAGTCTTTCAGTATATATTTTCAATCATTCTCAAAACTCCACGAAAACTCTTTAAGTGTTAACCTAGGAGTCCCATCGCATCGTAAAGAATTGCTTTAAGGGAGTTTTTGCTCTCAGAATCAATTATGGAAGAGTTATTATTTCATTAGTAATACAGTTTGGCGTGCCCTCAGCTTATCTGGGTGTAACAGGAGTCATGGCCAATAATCATCTAGTTCTGCTGACAATAGGCATATCTGTTCCTCAAATATTAAGTTTCAGGCTTTTGTTCTTAGTCATGGATCTGTTTCTGCCGCGAATCAATGCATGTCAATGTAGACGTTTCTAATGGCATTGCTGATGACATTCGTGGTTGCCAACCCGTTTCTCTCCCTTTCGAACTTTGGTCCATTACAACATATTGGGCTGTTCATTTCGATGATCTATGTCCTTTTTAATGCTTCATTCAAACAGCAGCAGTTGCTCTGTAGCTTACACGCTACCTGTCAGTTATTAATAAATTATTATACCTAAATATATTCTGAGAAATTTCTCCAAGCTCAATTCCTGGAGAAAAAGTTTTCTTCGTCTTCCAATTTACATTTTTTTCCATAGTATCTTCCTCTATAGCATCAAAGTTTATTCCTATGTTGATTGAAGTTGTACAAATTTATCCTCTTGTGTACTACCCCACTACCAATAACAACCCCTAACCCTCCTCATCAAGACTTACAACAGTTTACCCACTAAGGCTTTTCAATTTTTCTTTCGTCCTTCTTCTCGTGCACCTGTTACTCCCCCCGCTTATCAATTGACCTATTTGATTTTTACCTGTTTCTCTTTGACTACAAATGCCGTTCCCATTCAATAATGGTATTCTAATTTGCATCCTGGAAATCCAGTTGTTGGATTTTTTTTATCATAACAGTTGCATGTCAAATGTCAAACATCTTATCATATGACTTTACTACAGCTTTGAAGCATCATCTCGTCTGCTTTGGCTGGAAGTCTTATTTAGTTTATCCCTGATGTCTCGACTAAAGTCTTTGAATCTACAAATATAACCTTCACTGTGCTCATTGTTGGACACAGCGAAAACTATGTCTCAAACTGGGCTTCAGTAGTAGAGCACAGAAGCCACCATTTCTGGACGTGGTCTGGTCATTTGACCACAGCGCTTTTTAACTTCGCTTGACCTTTTTTGAACGCCCCACATCTTTACCTGCCCTGACCTTCTTTTTGACCATTTTACCTTTTGGGCTCTAGACCTTGTTTCTGAGCCCAAATTTTTTACCTGCCTTGACCTTTTTTTGGAGATGTCTTTACCTTTTTTGTGCTTGACCTTTTTTGAGCCGAATTTTTAACCTGACCTTGACCTTTTTGGGCCTTTACCTTTTTGGGAGTTTACCTTTTTTCGACCCAACCCTCTTGTTTCCACTGGGTCAATTTTTGGCCCACGGTATTTTGAGAAACCTAATTTTTTGAGAACCCCTAATTTTTGAGAACCCAAATTTTTTGTGAGAAACCCTAATTTTTTGGAAACCCTAATTTTTTTGGCACCCTAATTTTTTGCAACCCGAGAAGGGTGCGCAAACAGGTCTGCGTCCAGGCAACCGTGACGTATTGCCGCTCCCTTATTCCTTATACGTCCCCCTAATTTTTTGACCCCTGGGGGGCAACCCCTAATTTTGTGGCAACTTACCTTATGTCGAAGAAGGGTTGCGCCAAACACGGTTGCGTCAGCAACCGTTGTACGTAATTACCCCCCTATTTACGCCCCCCCGTAATTTTTTTCGACATCGGGGTCATTTTTGCCCGACGGTAATGTTTTGGCTACCTTGATCGTTCCGTGGGTCATTTTTTTGCCTCAACACTCGTTAATTTTTGGCTACCCTTCTGGTCGTTCCATGGGTCAATTTTGGACCACGGTAATTTTTGGGCTACCCTTTTGGTCTTGCCATGGGGTCAAGTCTTTGGCCCACGCCCTAATTTTCGACCACCCTTTGGTCTTTCCATGGTCAATTTTGACCCCCCTAATTTTTTGAAAAACCCTTTGGTCTTCCCTGGGTCAATTTTTGCCCACGGTAATTTTTGATCTTCCTGTAGGGGCTTAGCCCTATTTTTTTGATGTCTTTACCTGGTTTGACCATGATATTTTCGGCCTACTCTGTGCATATCTCCATCGGGTCATGTTTTGGCCCACGCTAATGTTTTTACCCACCGGTCGTGGCCCACGCGTCATCATATTTCGTTTCCTAACTGTCGAACGCATGTATGGATCTATCCTTACTTAGACACCTACACACACACACACACCACACCACACACCACATTGACTACACACACCACCACACAGCACAACTTACACTTAACACACTATTCCTATGATACTTATACAACACATTCACTATGACCACTTACATTTACCATAGACACTTACATTACACTTACACTACAAACACCCTGCCAACCCTTTGGTCGTCCCAGCGGGTCAAATTTGACCCACGGTAACTCTTTTTGCTCCCTTCCTTTGAGGGACTTAGCCCTTTTTTTTGATGTCTTAAGCCTGTTTGATCACGATATTTCGGTCTTCGGACCTTGGCCAATACACCATTGGGTTCGAATTTGACCCACGCTAACTGATGGCTTTGATGGTTCCCAATCACCGGTAAGAAGTATCTACGAGATGTTCCTATTAGTGTGTCTATTGTAGTATTAGATTGAGTGCCAGGGTGAGTGCCAGGTGAGTGCCAAGTGAGTGCAAATGAGTGCCAATGAGTTGCCAAGTGAGTGCGAATGAGTGCCAAGTAGTGCCACATAGTGCCATGTGAGTGCGTCTCATAGTGCCAACTGAGTGGCCACTTTTTTCAAGCCTTTTCTAGCCTCTCCCTGAGCCATAAGAGATAGCCGCTAATATGGGGTCTAGCCCCCTAGGTTATAAGGTAATGAGGATTCGTGGTGTATATTACAAGTTGCTCAGGGTATGCTTCCTACTATGAGAGTTAGTCCTTTTTCTAACATTATCACACGACATACACTGAACTGACGATGACACTTATACCACATTCAGCTATACACTGACATTACAACCTATATAATTCACACACCTCACCACCCACACACAGATACAGCTACCTTTACACTCACACACTCGAATGATTTTGATGCCGTCACTTTTGATGCCTCCAACCTTTGATGCTCACTTTTGATGCGCCAGTATAATGCCCTCAGCATCCTGATCGCCTCAACTTTGAAGGTTCATCTTTGATGACGTCATGTTTGATTGACGTCAACTTTGATACCATCTATATTGATCGATTATCTTTGATGAAAATTCACCTTTGATTGGCTCAATCATCCTACCCTGACATTAA
>JABUQX010108981.1:0-2500 GCA_015478945.1 Trachelipus rathkii
TATATATATATATATATATATATATATATATATCAATATCTCTATATATATATATATATATATATATATATATATATATATATATATATATATATATATATAACAAAGAGGCAGATATAGGAAGAGTGGTATTTATATTGAACTATTTTGATTCTAAACGCATTCCTGTGAAGGAAAAAAAATACACACTTGCAATTTGCACAAATTTTAAAATGCAAAGGAGACTAATCGTCATCTTCCACGTTCACCTTTCTCCTTCTTCTTTCTTTTCTTTATTAATTAATAAATATCTAGCGCCATCTATTGACAATGGAATGTACCAAAGCACACTCCCACCTAATAATAAATCTATAATGATTTACACGATTTATAATACTAATAAATATAGCGTTTTATTTACATTATTTATGATCGTACATCGAGGACCGACCTTTTTGCAAATTGATTACATATGAGTGTTATAAGAATAAGACACCTAGTTAATTAACACACACACACACACACACACACACACACACACACACACACACACACACACACACACACACACACACACACACACACACACACACACACACACACACACACACCCGTAGCTACACTTAGTGATGGACCGGATGTCAAAATTTGACTGTTTGCGGATGCGGATGCGGATCTTAAAGAGGATGAGGATGCGGATGCGGATGCGGATCTTAAAGTAAATGAGGATGCGGATGCGGATGCGGATGCGGATGCGGATGTTTACTCTTTGAAAAATTATATATATATATAATAATAATAATATAATAAAAACAAATGTCAAGTTTTATATATTAATCATAATAGGCATATATTTTTTATATATATATATATATATATATATATATAATATATATATATTATATATATATATATATGTATATATATATAATATATATATATATATATATATATATAATAATAATATATATATATATATATATATATATAATAATAATATATATAATATATATATATATATATATATATATATATATATATATATATAAATAATATATATATATATATATATATACATATATATCTAATAATAATATTTATATTATCATAATGATAACAGTTTATATTTCTCATAATAATACTAACGATGAACAGGTTCATTCCATCTTCCACTAAATCATTTTCTCCTCATAATCCATGGTTCGATGGCTCTTGTTCCCGTGCCATCCAGGAGCGTGACATTGCGTATAGGGCTTGGAAGAACTCTCGTTCTCCTATTACTCTAACTAATTTTCGCTCTGCCCGGAATCGTTGCAGGGATATTATTCGACTGGCCAAGCGTTCCTACACTAAAAGGAAGTGTGCTGCCCTTCTTGATTCTCCTTCTGATAAAAATTTCTGGTCTCTTGCCAAAAACATCTCCAATAACTTCTGTAAATCTGCCTTCCCAGCAAAAAATTCCTATAGGATCCTACCCATTCCTATCTTAATTAAGATAGGAATGGAAGTGATCCTATAGGAATTTTTTGCTGGATTTCCCCCTCTTATCCGTTCTGACGGTTCTGTTGCTAATACTCCTTCTGAAAAGGCTAATCTCTTTGGTCTTCTTTTTTCATCTAATTCCACCCTGGACGATTCCGGCTCCCCTTCTCCTGCTCCATCCCCTCTCAGGTGTCCAATGTCTCTACCTGTCATTACTCATGATCGGGTACATGAGATACTGAGATCTATGAACGTCCGGAAGGCCAGTGGCCCAGATGGCATTCCTCCTCGTGTTTTGAGGGAGTGTGCTTCTGAGCTGGTGCCTGTCCTCGTTCAACTCTACTCCTTATGCCTAAATACTAATACTTTTCCTCAATGCTAGAAGCGCGCGTTTATTCAGTCAATCCCAAAAAAAGGTAGCCGCTCTGATCCTTCTAACTATCGACCTATTGCCTTAACTTGTATTCTATCTAAAATCTTTGAAACTCTCTTTAACTCATTTCCTCGATCATATAGAATCTCATTCCCTTCTTTCAGATCGTCAGTATGGCTTTCGACGTTCGAGATCAACTGGTGACATCCTTTCCTATCTCACTGATCTATGGTCTTCTGCCCTTAAGGACCATGGGGAGTCTTGTGTGGTAGCGCTTGACATATCTAAAGCTTTTGACAGGGTATGGCATGCGTCGCTACTCTCTAAGCTACCTTCCTTTGGATTTCCTCCTTCGCTTTGCTTACTCTTGTCTAGTTTTCTTTCAGATCTTTCCATTTCAGCTCTTGTTGATGGAGCAACCTCTTCCTCCTTTCTTATTAATTGTGGTGTTCCTCAGGGTTCTGTTTATCTCCAACTTTATTCCTACTTTTCATCAACGATCTTCTTAGCTTGCACTTCTAACTCTGTTCACTCTTGTGCCGATGACTCAACTCTCCATTCTTCCACTCATTTCAATTGTGCTCCCTCGTTTGTATCTAGAGTTGCCTCTTGTCTACAGCTTTCTGATTCAATTCTTGCCGATCTGGGGGATTTCTCAGTGGGGTA
>JABUQX010108981.1:7500-15222 GCA_015478945.1 Trachelipus rathkii
ATTCTTATTAATTACCTTAATTAATGGATTGATGGGAGCCATTCTAGAGGGGCCCAAAGCGCTTTTTAATAATTATTATTCTTAATATTAATTATTGTTGGTTGACTGGAACAGTGTAGGTAGGCCCATTGGCTTCTATTATTCAATTAATTACATTAATTATTATTGAAAATTATTCCTAATTCTTAATTTTTAAGGGGTGACTGGGACGTTCTAGAGGGGCCATGCGCTTCTCAATTTAATTTTTATTGGTCGACTGGACAGTCTAAAAAGGACCCATGCGGCTTCTTAAGTTTTATTCTTATTTATAATTTGACTGGGACATTCTAGAGGGATGTCCATGTGGCCTAATTATTATTTTTAATTATTAATTATTATTGGATGACTGTGGAACAGTCTTGATAGGCTCATACGGCTTCTTAGTATTATTCTTCTTTTTTATTATTTATTATGTGTTTCTGGGATATTCTAGAGGGGCCAATGCTGCTTCTTATTATTAATTTTTATTGGTTGACTTGGACAGTCTAAAAAGGACCATGTTTCTTCTTGTATTATTCTTATATTATTATAGGTTTGACTGGGACATTCTAGAGAGGTCATGCAGCTTCCACTAATTTATTCTGAATAAATAATTAAGAAGCTGATTAACCTCTCTAGAATGTTCCCAGTCACCCCATAATAAATAAGAATAGTACAAGAGCCGCATGGTCCTTTTTATACTGTTTCCCAGTCAACCAATAAAATTAATAATAAGAAGCCACATTGGCTCTTCTAGAATGTCCCAGGCAACCCATAATAAATTAATAAATAAAAAATAATACTTAAGAAGCAGCATAAGCTTATCTAGACTGTCCCAGTCCACCCTCAACAATATATATAAATTAATAATTAAAAATAATTTAAGAAAACTGCATTGAGCACTCTAGAATGTCCCAGTCCAACTCATAATAAATAAAAATAATTTAAGAAGCCGCATGGTCCTTTTTAGACTGTCCCGGTCAACCAATAAAATTAATAATTAAGAAGCTGCAATGGCCCCTCTAGAATGTCCCAGTTCAACTCATATTAAGATATGCAAATAATAAATAAAAATAATACTTTGAAGCGCATGGGCTATCTAGACTGTCTACAGTCAACCAATAATAATTAATAATTAAAAATAATATTAAGAAGCCGCATTGACCCCCTGCTAGAATGTTCCCATCAAACTCATAATAAATTACGAATAATACTTTGAGAAGCCGCATGGTCGCTCTTTAGCTGTCCCAGTCAACCAATAAAATTAATAATTAAGAAGCTGCAATTGGTCCCTCTTGTCTTTCCCATTGAACCCATAATAATAAAATAATGTTTTCATAAGCCAAATGGGTTCTATCTAGACAACTTCAGGCCTATTCTTATCCTCAAAGCCAAAAATCCACCTCCTCGTTGCTTTACGTTGTGGCGCCCTCTTCATGCATTTCTTGTCTTTTTTTTAATAAGGGTGCTAAAATTGTAGACAATATTCAAGTATACTTGCCTTACATATCTATTATACGACATTATTATACACATAATATATAATTAGTCTGCATCTGCCATTAATTTAATTTTTAACCCTAGGCCTAGCTCTGGGTTCAAAATCTTACAATGAAAACAATGAAACAGCAGACACTAAAGAATTTTACAGACTTACGGGTTACACATGGATATTAGTTTGTGAAAAGTGAAAAAATAATATATTAAAACTTCCTAATATATTTAGTTTTAATTTTAAAAAATTTTTATTTCTATTAACAATTAAAATTACTTTAGGAATACAATTGGTGGCGAAGGAAAAAAAATATTAAAAAACAATAAAATCAAAAAATCAATAAAATCAAAAAAAATCAATGCTTTATTTATAAAAAATCAAGTAAAAAAACTCAATTGATTTTTTATATTTGATTTTTTTCGTGGCCATCACGCTGGTTTGGAGGCGATTACGGATTTTTTTCTTGCTTTATTATTTTATATCAGTTATTTTATTAATTTATTTTATTATATTATTATTATTATTAATATGAGTTTTGATATTATCATTATCATATTATTAAAATTATTAATATTATTATTATTAATTTATCTATTAATTATTATTTTATTATTATTATTAATTTGAGTAATAATAATAATAGTATAATTTAAATAAAAATTTATTTATTGTTCATTTTCAATCCCAAAAATTATCAATCAGTATATACAATGAAAAATTTTAATATATATATATATATATAATATATATATATATATAAATATATATATATATATATATATATATATATATATATATATATCATGGTTGGGGATTTTTTTTTGTTTTTTTTAGTAAAAAAAAATCAATTTTTTATTTTTCATACGATTTAATTTTATTCAATTTGATTGACTTGATTTTTTTGATTTTTCTAGATTTGATTTCAGATTTGTGACGTCACACGCGAAATAATATATATATATATAAATATAATAATATATATAAATATATATATATATTTATATAATATATATATATATATATATATTATATATATATTATACTATTTATATATATATATTATATATAATTATATATATATATAATTATATATATAATATATATATAATATATTTAATATAAAATAAATATTTTATTTTAAATATATATATATATTATATATATATATATAATATATATATATATAAAGAGACAGTAAGAAGAACGCAGAATCCAATCTACGGAGTGTAACCATTCACCCATAAAAATTATAAGGATATTAGAATAAATAATTTTTAATAGGAATATTTAACTGGGTAATTAATGAATAGTAATTTTAATTAAAAAGCAGCATGGGCCTACCTAAACTGTCCAAGTCAACCAACAATAAATACTAATTAAGAAATAATAATTAAAAAGAGCCTCAATTGGCGCCCCTCTAGACATGGATAACCAATCAATATCCATTATAATTATAAATTAAGAAATACACTTCAGAAGGCCGCATGGGGCCTATCTAGACTGTCCAGTCAACAACCCATAATAATTAATATTTAAGATAAATAATTAAGAAGCTGCCAACGAAGGATGAACCCTCTAGAATTGTCCGCCAGTTAACAACCCATAATATATAAGACAATACTAAAGGAAGCCGCATGGTTAAATATTTAGAACACTGTCAGTCAAACCAATAAAAATTAATAATTAAGAAGCCGCCATTGACCACTCTAGAATGTCCCCAGCAATTGCAATAATAAATAATAAATAGGAATAATACTTAATAAGCACTTATGGGCCTTCTAGACTGTACGCTTTGAACAACAATTATACATACATAATTAAAAAATAATAATTAAGAAACAGCATTGACGCCTTGACCCCTCTAGAATGTCCAGTCAACTCATAATAATAAGAAGATACTTTAAGAAGAAGCAAAGCATGGGTCATTTTAGACTTTCCCAAGTCAAAAACAAAAAAATTAATAATTACGAAGCGCATTGGCCCCTCTAGAAATGTCCCAGTCAACCCATATAATAATAAATAAAAAAATAATACTTAAGAAAGCAGCAGGGCCTATCTAGCTGTCCCATCAACGCAATAATAATTAAATAAATTAAAAATAATTAATTAAGAAAAGCCACATGACATTAATCCGCTCTAAACTGTCGCCAGTCAAACCGAATAATAAGAATAATACACTCTAAAAAGCCGCATGGTCCTTTTAGACTTTTTCAGTTAACCAATAAGAATTAATAATTGAGAGACGCAATTGTGCCCCCTCTAGAGTAATCCCAGTCCACCCACTAAAAATTTAGAAATTAAGAATAATTTTTTAAATAATAATTAATGAATAGTATTTTATGATACTAAGAGCCGCATAGGCCTCACTTCTAGAACTGTCCAGTCAACAAATCAAAAATTATAAAATAGAATAATAAAGAAGCCGCAATCGGGCCTATCTAAGACGTTCCAGTTAAACCGCATAATTTTACATAAGTAACAATTTAATTAGAATCAATTATTCTTAATTATTAATTTATGGGTTGACTGGGACAACGTCAAGATAGGCCCATTGCGGCTTCTGAATTATTATTCTATTTATTAATTTATTGTTAATTGACTGCGACATTCTAGAGGGGCCAATGCGACCTTTTTAATTTATTAAATTCTAATTCATATTAATTATTGTTTGGCGTTGACTGGGACAGTGTAGGGTAAGGGCCCATTGGCTTCTTTAATTATAAATGCTATTTTAATTAAATTAACATTAATTTATTAATTTAAAAATATTCCTAATTCTTACTTTTTTTTATGGGTTCACGAGATGAACGACGGGACATTCTAAGAAGGGGCAATGTGGCTTGCTCAATTATTAAATTTTTTTATTGGTCGACTGAGAGACAGAGTCTAAAAAGGACCATGCGGCTTCTTAAAGGTATTATTCTTATTTTAATATAATAAGGTTGATTGGAAAACGATTCCTAAGAGGGATCATGTGGCTTAATTAATTTTTTTATTTATTAATTAATTATTAGGTTGACACCTGGGGACAGTCTTGAATAGGCCCATACGGCCTTCTCTTACGTATTTTATTCTTAATTTAGGCCGAGCATATCCCGAAAAGTTTCAGGCATGTACCTAGAAAACTATAACATCTACATAACAAAATAAATAAAATTTTATTATTACGACACATTTTCATTTAAACAAGAAATTCATACAAAATTTATTTATTCTAATATTATTTAATAAGTACATATTAATATTAAGTAAAAAAGGTGCAGGGCTCTAATTGACTTGAAAACTTTTGACAAGTCCTTGGAAAGCCTGCCGTTCGAGAGAAAAAAGTTGCCAAAATGTAGCCTATTATATTAATATAATTTAGAAATTTAGAAAAATATTATTTTTTTCTTTTTATACATATCCTTCTTAGGGGGTTCGAGCCGACGGAGGGACAGAGGGGGGGGGACGAGTCCCTCCCCGTCGTCCCCCCCCCCCGGTAGGCAGAAGAAACCCCGACTCTATCCTCTCGTTCTTTAGTTTTTACCCCGTGGTAAATTTTTATTTACCCTTTTTTTTTAAAAAAAAAAAAAAAAAATTCAACATTTACCTTTTTTGCGCGCTCCCTCCGACTAATTATGATTTGCTAAAGTTTCAAAAATATTTTCAAGAATTTTTTATGCATATTTTTATAATTTTTTTAAAAGCGTTATTTTTTTAGTTTATTTTTTTTTTAATTTTCCTCTGCGGTAAAATGTCTCCCGATTAATAAAATGATATTTATTTTGGTGTAGCTGTTATGGTTTTCTAGTTACATGCCTGAACTTTTCGGGATGCTGACCCACCTTATTTATTATTATTATGTGTTTACTGGGATATTACATTCTAGAGGGGACAATGCTGCTTCTTAATTATTAATTTTTTAATTGGTTGACTGGGACAGTCTAAAAAGGAAAATGGGCTTCTTATGTATTATTCTTATTTTTTATTATAGGTTGACTGGGACATTCCAGAGAGATTTTAGAGAGGTCAATGCAGCTTCATAATTATTATTCTAAATAATAATTAAAGAAGCTCATTAACCTTCTCTAGAAATGTCCGCAGTCAACCATAATAAATAAGAAAAACAAGAAGCCGTATGGTACTTTATAGACTGTCCCAGTAAACCAATAAAAAATAATAATTAAGAGGCCACATTGTGCCCCCTCTAGAATGTCCCAGTCAACCCAATGAATAAATAATAAATAAGAACAATACTTTAAGAAGCAGCATAAGCCTAATCTAGATACTGTTCCCAGTCAACCAATAATAATATATATAATTAATAATTAAAAATACTAATTAAGAAGAAACGCCTTGGACCCTCTAGAATATCTCAGTCAACTCATAATAAATAATACATAATAATATTTAAGAAGCCACGCATGGTCCTTTTAGATCTGTCCGCAGTCAAAACAACAATAAAAATTAATAAATTAGAAGCCGCATTGGCCCCTTTAGAATGTCCCAGTCAACTCATATAATATCAAATATAAATAAGAATAAAAACTTAGAATGATTTTAATATGTAATTTTTAGACTGTCCCAGTCAACAAATAATAATTAATAATTAAAAATAATTTTAAGAAGCCGCTTTAACTCATAATAAATAGAGAATAGATACTTTAAGAGCGCTTAACTCCATAATAAAAACTAGAATAATACTTGAGGAAACCGTATGGTCCTTTTGAGACTGTCCCAAGTCAACCAATAAAATTAATAATTAAGAAGTCTGCATTGGGCCCCTCTAGAAATGTCCCAGTCAACCCATAATAAATAATAATAAATTTAAGAAGCCGCATGGGGCCTATCTAGACAACTTCACGTCTTTCTTATCTCAAGCCAAAAATCTACCTCCGTTTGCTTCTTATACGTAGTGTGCGCCTCATTCCCCGCATATATATCTGTCTTTTTTTAATAAGGGCGGCTAAAAATTGTAGACAATATTCCCATCACTGGCCTAACAATATCTTTTAATACGACATTATACAAAACATATATTAATAATTAGTCTTGCATGGGCATTAATTTTCAATTTTTATAAAACATGCATAGGCCTCAGCTCTGGGTTCAAAAAAATTTACACATAGAGAATGGAAACATGAAACAGCAGGCACATTAAAGAATGGTAACAGACTTAACGGGTTACAATGCAAAAGTTATTTTGGTTGAAAAAGAATTGAAAAAAATATATATCAAAAACCACATAATATGTGATAGTTTTTATTTTATTTTTTATTTCTATTGAAGTTAAATTTAACTTAAATATACCAAGAAATAAAAAAAGAAATTAATAAAAAAAAATATTAATTAATCAAAAAAAATCAAAAAAATCAATAAAATCAAAAATCATGAATTTTTTATAAAAAATCACTAAAAAAAAAAAAAATTGATTTTTTAAAAAAATAATTTTGATTTTTTTCGTGCCATCCTGATATATATATATATATAATATATATAGATTAATAATATTATAATATAATATTATATATATATATATATATATATATATATATATAATATATACTTATATTATAATATAATATATAATATATATATAATATAATATATATATATATATATGATATACATATATATATATATATAATATATATATATATATATATTAAATATATAATATATATATATATATATTAGGAACCGACCGGGGCCAATGAAGCTTGAGTTTTGGAATTTTTTTTTTTTGTTTTTTTTTATAAATATATTAGCCTAAATAATCCTATTAGAAAAATTAAGGGGTGATGGTGACGGACATGATTCCAAAATATATAGGACCAGTTACGTTTTTACGACTCCAGAAAATTTTCAAAATAAAAATTTTTTTTTTTTTTGTTTTTTTTAACTAAAGGGAAATACCCAAGGTACCGCAAAGATTTGGCAGGAGTCGGGGTCCTCTCGGCCTTTCGGGGGGATAGAACGCGACGGAGGGTAAGGACTATTTCCCCCCGTTCGGGGAGGGTGCTCCCGGGAACCCCCGCTGCTTTGGTAATTTTTGGGTGTCGCGGGGCAATTATCCTCCGCCCTCCCCTACGGGGTATGGAAAACGTGTCCCCCCCTCTGTCCCCCAGTCGGCTCGTACCGACCACCTATTTTTTTTTAATTTTTTTTTTTTTTATTTTTTTTATTATTTTTTTTTGTTTACCATTTTTTGTAATAGGCTTTATACGCTG
>JABUQX010108982.1:0-10000 GCA_015478945.1 Trachelipus rathkii
TATATATATTATATATATATATAATATTGATTGATAGATAAATAGATGATTAGAGATAATAACAAAATAAAAAACCTCTCTCTCTCTCTCTCTCTCTCTCTCCTCTATATATAGTATATATATATATATTATATATATATATATAATATAATTATATATATATATATAAATAATAAATATATATATATTATATATCTATTATATTATAAATATATAATATATACCATATAATATATATAATATATATATATATATACCACACAACCTTTGCCCCCCCTAAATGAAAGTCAGGATCAGAATTTTTTTAAGATAATATATATATATATATATTATATATATTATATATATATATATAATATATATATAATTATAATATAATATATATATATATATATATAAAAGCTTTCCCACCCCGGAAAAATTTCTCTAACGGCAGGGGCCGTTCACAATAATTTGGCACTCCCAATTTTGGCACTCCTCCCAAAATGAAATTCAGCTATATCTTTTTTCCAGTTTATCCAATCAATCCCAAATTTTGGGAGTATAATTTTTTTACAAAATTTCACATTTTTTATTTTATAAGTTTTTTTGTATAAGCCATATTTTTTTATCTCGAAAAATAATGGGTTTACAAAAACTCACAAGAATAAAAAATCGCGCATTTCATAAAATAATATGCTCAAAAATGAAATATTGGATAACTGAGAAAAAAGATATGGATAATTCCATTTTTTTCTTTCGACGAAAAGCCGAAAATTGGGTGTGCCATATTATGGTGAACGGTTCGTGCCTCAAAATATTGTTAGATATAAAAGTTGTAGCGCATCTAAAATGCTTTTTAAAAAATCTTTAATCAATAAAATCGGTTGATTATTAACAAATATATGCCTAAAACTTTAATTACAAAAAAAAAGGCCCAAATCCAGTTCACAGTTACCCCCTTCGTAGAAAAAAGAATGATTTTTATTTCATTGTAACAAAATAATTTTATACGAAACATATCAATAAAGTCAGTCAGTGATTCTGAAATCTAAAAAATAAAGCTAATCCTTTATATGGAAAAAAGTTTAAAGGGAAAACCTAAAAGAAAGTAGGCCACACTACTTCTATGAAAATCTTTTAATAGGCTTTGACAAATACGTTCAATATTGGTTGTTTAGTTCGCCCAAATCTAAGGATTAATTTAAGACCAAAATTAAAGCAATTGGTCATCTACAAAGGAAAAAAAATAACAAAAAACTGATTTTTGGTTTTCAGGGCCTACTTATAAGTTTTTCGGGGGGTTCAGAAAAACATCAATAAATTCTATACCGCTTTGAATTTTCAATTTTCGATTTCAGTATGTTGTTCCTCTTGCGCTAACGATTAAAACTATATATAATTGAACAAAATCTGTAAAGTATGAGAGAAATTATAAAGAACTGAAAAATTAAGATCAAAAAGAATTTTGATTCCAATCCGCAGTAGCTTATGCGTATACAGCATCTTTACTGCATTTTTTGGGGAAGCGTTAATTAAACTTTTTAAATATTAATTTTTTTAAATAGCAATTTTCATTTTCTTAAAATTTGAATATAACTCTATATGTATGGAAAATTTGAGCCAAAAATATTATTTCCTTCATATATAGTTATATTAATTTATTTTGGTAGGCCAATTATGATAAGGTGAATGCCGGTTATATTCAATATTTTTAAAATTCTTTATTTAATATGCGGTTTTTTGGCATTTTTCATTAATTTAATGATTTTTACACTATAAATAGTCCATAACCATACTAATACAAATGTATAAAGTGATATAATAATAATATTTCGCGTCTCAAATTCGACCATCCATTCAAGTTATAATAATAATAATAATAATAATAATAATAATAATAATAATAATAATAATAATAATAATAATAATAATAATAATAATTTTGTTTTGAGTGATGTACAGGGATCCCCACAGCACACAAGAATGCGGCTAGACCGTGTTAGCAAACTAACGACAGGGGAAATCCCTAACAAAACGAAAGAGGAACATGGCTGAGATGGTTAGATCTTATACAAGATGTTCAGGTCCAAGAGGAAGGCAAAAATGCGATCACTACGAAAATGAGATGATTCGGAAGAGTGCTGAAGCGATGCTTGAAGAGGCTATTAGCAGTCAGGAAAGACTTGCTACGAAGGTCGAGATCGCAACGCAATCCACAAAGAGATGAACGACAGTGAGAGGACAACTGGAGGAGCAAAATGAGGGGGGAACCCCCCGCGACATAAGAAATCCAGGGTGAGATTTGTATGACCAAGACGCAATCGAGCCAGACCACCTCCAGGAGGCGACTCTTCCTTACAAGATGTAGAACCCACGCCAAGACGTTGACATTCCGAGTTTTGCGCCACGAGCATACCTCCTCCCAAATGACTGCCAGCCAGGAGGAACGGCCCCACGCACATGGAGAAAGATCTGTACAGGAAATGGCCCAGGCGCACAGCCGGAGGAAGGTAACGGGCACCCGACACCCCTGTGTGCAGCCGCCCGTTTGGCCTCCCCATCGGCCCGTTCGTTGCCAGAACACCCACATGGGAGACCAACATAAACTCAATGTTGTGGTTGCTGCGCTGTACAAGCAGAGGGCACGGTGAACTGCACAGACCAACGGCGTTACGGGTTGACCGGTCAAGCAACGACTGGAGAGCGCTCGAGAGTCGAAAAGATGTTATAGATTTACCCCCACGGCGAAGGTACTGATCCTGTTCACCGCCGCGGACATAGCTATCAGTTCAGCTGAAAAAACAGACAAATAGGGCGGAAGGGTATGGGATACAGTGATGTCCGGAACCACAGCTGAAGCTCCCACCCCTTCCTCCGTCTTTGAACCATCGGTGTAAACCGCTATAGAGTCGCTATGAACCTCCGCGTGAGATACAAAGGAATCCCTCAACAGCACTGGGTGCGCCTCCGACTTATGCAAAGACTGGATCCCACTGCAGAGAGCAGGAGGCGGAGAGACCCACTGTGAACGGGTAGAGGTAAAATCAAATTGCATGACCGCGAGGAAGGTCGAGGAGAGCAAAGATGGAAGTAACAACCCCAGCAAATGGCCAATAAGAAGGGTTATGACGGACGCGCTCTATTAGAGGTGTCAAGGCCGACGAGGTAGGAACCTGAAGACAGATGAACAGCGAGCACATGAGCTGCTCCCTCCGCGAGATAGGGCACACCCGGCTCCACACTCCAGGCTTCCCTCGGAGAGGAACGGAATTCTCCTGTGGCAATTCTCAGACCTTCAGTCTGAATGGGATAAAAAGGCGGAGGTAGGACTGGAAGGTCTGCCCATATATAGCACAACCATAGTCCAGTTTACCCGCACCAGGCATGATGTATAGGGGAGCATGGTTTTTCTGTCCGCACCCCAAGTCTTGGAAGTGAGGTGCCGTAAGAGATCCAAAGAACGGCGGCAATTAGCCTTGAGGAGAGTAATATGAGGAAGGTACGTAAGCGCTCATCGAGCAACAGACCCAGGAACCGCACCCTCGCTCCACACGGTATAGGGACCCATGAGAGACCAACTCTGAGCAATTGTAGCGACCCTACGACGAGATTTTCCGGTAAAAGCACGCCGTAGTTTCGAGTCGAAAGGTAAAGCACGCGCAGAGCCACAAGAGAAAACCCTATCGATGGCAACCTGAAGTTGACGTTCCATACAAGGAAGTTTAGCACAGAGATGTACAGGCAAGATCTCAACAAGAGACAGCGCACTACGGGGATGGAATCGACAACAATTGAAACATAGCCGAAAAGCAACACGCTCAGTACACTGCCCTGACGGCACCCTTCGTCCAGACAAAAACCTCGACAGCGTGGCACCCACAACGGACCTAAACGAACGTCCGACATCAACAACCTAAGGAATAGGGAAGGTGCCCAAGTCCCAAAGATGGAGGCTCGCAAAACCCCCAACCTCCACGTGCTTTCATACGCCTTTTCGAGGTCAAAGAAGACGCCAAGAACTATGTTGGAAGCAAAAGACTCACGAATATCGTGATCCAAAAGGAGAGGATCCTGAGTCGAGCGATGGCGACGAAAACCAAATTGGTAGTCGAAAATGCATGGAGTTGCTCCAACGTTGGAACAAGACGGGAAGCCACCAATCTCGCCATGAGCTTAACGGATGCAGGTCAATGAAATAGGCAGTGGGATCGGAAGAAGTGGATCCTCCAGGTGGAAGGGACAATCATATGCAGTAGACCAACAGGAGGGAAGACCCCTTCCACCCATATTCTATTGTAAAAGCCGAGAAGAGCAGTGGCAATATTATTAATAATAATAATAATAATAATAATAAAAATAATAATATATATATATAATATAATATAATATATATAATATAATATATATATAATAAATAATATATATATAGATATATATATATAATATAAATAAATATATAGAATATTCCGTATGTCAAGAAGGGATCAAATGGGCCTAAAAATCTAAGAAAAAATAAATAACACTTTGGTGGTTTATAACTCTATCTTACAGAATTGGTTTCATTTAAATTTATAAGATATATTTAATTTCTACATACTTGTTCCTACACGTCCAAGCGTCGGCAGTTGTGGCAACGAATGGCACCTCTTCAAGAATGACCTGTAATTTATTCTTTTCACCTTCAAACCTAAAAAAAAATTATAAAGCCAATGTTACAATATATAATATATATATATATAAATATATATATATATATAAATATAATAATATATAATATATATATAATTATATATATATATTATATATATAATATTATATATATATATATATATAAATATTTCTATATTATATATATATATAAATTATATATTAAATATATACAGTTTATAAATGAACAAGGTAATAAGGATAAATATTTAAGAGCGTTTGCAAATAAATCAGTTGAATGTGAACAAGTAAGTTTAAGGAATGGTGAAGCTGCTGGAGAGAAAGTGTTATAATTAACAGCTACAAGATTGTGGTCAGAGTTACCAATAAAAGGGGAAAATTGTGCATTTGTAGCTAGGAGGAGAAGTGGTGAAGCATAGGTCAAGAGGTTCAGAATTGCGGTTAAAACGATCTGGTATGTGTTTAGGTTCCTTAATCAGCTGTTCCAGATCATTGAGAATACTGAATGTTTTGGCCTCCCTCCCACCTGTGTCAGTATGAGAGGAATTCAAACATTCAATGGGGTGTACGATGAAGTCCACTAGTAGGACCTTGCCATTATATGAAGTAAACAGCCGCGAGAATAATATTAATATATATATATTATTATATATATATATAACTATATAATATATATATATCTATATAAAATATATTATATATTATATATATAGTATATAATATATAATAATATATATATATAATAATAATATATATATACTATATATATATACTATTATATATATATATATATATATATACATTATATAACTTATATACTAATATATTATATATATATATATATATTACCTCTCTTCAATATGCTTTTTCAGTGAGCTTGTTGACAGATTATGGTTGCCAGGCATAAGCTCGAGGAGAGACTTGAAGCTGGCAGATTCCACAATCTCAAAGGGAAGAATATTCTCCATAAATACACTCATAACCTAAATAAGTAATAGTACTTTAGTACTACACATACATTATTATTATTATTATTATTATTATTATTATTATTATTATTATTATTATTATTATTATTATTATTATTATTATTATTAATTATCCTTTTCTTCTACAATCGTTTGGTTGACCACTTGTGTCGTTGATAGTCTAGCCTCTAGCAAGGATGACTGGTGACGAACTAGTTTTCTTCTCTTGATACTTTCTTCATGAGTTTCAATATTGGGACTTTTATGTTTAAATCTTTGTGCAGCCTTGCTGCCCTCTAATATGCAAGTCTCAAAATCCTTGAGGCTATGACTGTGCAAACTCTCAAGATGTTTCTTCAGATTGTTTCGTGATCTAATGCTGGTGGAGATGACCTTCAACTGAGGTAAACATTGGACGCACTCATACAGTAGATTTCCTTCCTTATTTCCTTTTCCTTTAAACCTAAAATAATTGGACATGTAAGGCCATGGATCATCATTTTTCTGCATATCAACAATGGTTATTCCAGTGGAAATGGAAGCTGCTTCAGGGCTGTTTGATTTTACAATTCCCCCCCATGAAGTTGATGGGGACAAACAGTTATATGTGGAAATAACTTCAATTCCTTCTATGGCTTCTCTCGACTCAACTCTGTATTTCAAAAAATATCCATATATTACTATAAAATTGCTACATTTAAAATTAATGAAATAGACACAAAAGTCTATATTATATATATAATATATATATATATATATAATATATTTATATATATATAAATATGATATATATATATAGTGATATAATAAAATATATATATATAATATATATAAATATATTATATATATTATTATAATATACTATTATATATATTATCATACATATATATATATAATATATATATACATATTATATAATTATAAATATATATATAATATATATATATATATTAATATACTAATAATAATATATAACATATATATAATATATATATAATTATATATATATATATATAATATATATATATATTCAAACTGTTTTATATGTGCATGCGTTGATGTATCTTTTTCATGCTGTGATAATCTATTAACTCTTCAAAACCAACATTTTTTAAAAAAATCCAAATGTTTCAATAGGGTGGTCATTTTTATACATTGGGTATGCCATTTTTTGGCATTTATAGGGGTTTGTAGTTAATTTATAATTTCAGCACTGGTAATTCTTAGGACAAATTTTCTTACTCTGCGATGTTAAAAACATTATAGGGTACAATTTATGAATTAAAGTTTCTTTCTAAAAATAATGTTTCAATGTGAATTTTGACATCAAACTTTTTGATCAAATACGTTGAAATTACCATTTTGTGGGGAGATTATATTAATGAAGGAAGGTAATTATGTTAAGTTATGAATTATCGGTTAGAAAACATACTTAACAATGGTTTAAGTTTAACAGTTTATTTAAAGTTTTAGACTAGCAAAGTTTCATTTTTAGAGTGTTCAAAAAGTTTGATTTCAAAAAAATAAATGGGGAATTGAAGTATGCATTTTTTTTTACTGTTAAGAATATTTTTGTTGTGTTGGTTTTATGGTTAAATGTTTGGATGTTTGTTGCCAATTTTCATTCTTATTTGAAATGATTAGATTATTAATTCTACTGTTGAAGTTTATGATCTGATGCTTCTTAGTTTTAATTATGGTGTCTATTACTAATATTGGGAATGAAATAGTTTACGATAACCTTGGGGTATGTTATTATTTTTTTATGAATTAGAATTAGCTTTATGTGTGTCGTATTGCTTTCAAAGAGTTGAAAATCAGTCAATTGGAAGGATTGCAGTTCTTCGAACTATAAAATCAGCGAAAGCTTGTCAGTTTACTTTCTTATAGTTAGTGCATATTTTTTAAAAGGAAGTTTAGTGTGAGGTGTTCATGTTAGAAAGTAATCATACATGATGTGATTAGGGAAAGGTGGATAAAGGTTCCATGTTTGGTGACAATTTGGGAAGAGTAGATAATTCTGTCTCTGTTGGAATCAGGGTTGTGGAGTCGGAGAGTCGTGGAGTCGGTAGTTTTGAAGAGAGTGGAGTCGGAGTCGGCAATTTTGAAAAGGTGGTAGTTTTGAAGAGGTTGGAGTCGGAGTCAGAGTCAAATCGGGTTATTTTCAAAAGGGGGAGTCGGAGCGAGTAATTGTCAGAGTCGGAGTTGATGGTTATTTGACATGTGGATCGAGCAGAAAATTTATTTGAAACCGACTCCACAACCCTGGGTTGGAATTGGTCATCAAGTAGTTGGTTCTGATGTGAGGATACTAGTGTGTGCACTGTATACGAGTGTAACCCCCGTGTGTGTGTATTAGTATGCTGGGTTGGCACTGATTCCCCAATCTGTATCAAAATATCGCCCCACCCCCTTTTTATTGTGATTGAAATAAACCTTTATAACTGCCAATAACTACATGTAAAGTTTACTGTGTCGCAAATACATTTCAATTGAAGCTTTGCTTTAAAACCAAAATAAAAATCTGCAAAAGAGATTTGCAATTCATATGCCAGTCCATATTCAGTATTTGCTTGTCGTTACTTACCTCTGAGTATTTCTTACTCTTCTCCCTTTGGAAACCTTTTTCCTTGACCCAACGTCTGGCAAAGGATCTGTGCAAAAAAAATAATAAAATAATAAAAAATCTTAATAAATATAGGAGAGAAATAATTAAAATACAAGCAAGCTATCTAAATGTTATAAGAAGATTTTTACACTTTTTTATAGAAAAAAAATAAAAATTAAAGCAAGAAGGAGGGGGATAGTTGTCAGGAGATTCATTTGCTTTTACTATGAATGCTTAACATTATATTTTTGTGAAAATTATATTATAGTATATATATATATATATATATTATATATATAATATATATATTATAATATATATATATATATATAATATAAATATATATAATAATATATATATAATATATATATAATAATATAAGTATATATATTTATAATATATCATCATCATCATCATCCACATTCTTTCCCCAAGACTGGGAGGTGCATACCATGCACTGGAAACAGAAAAGTAGGAGAAGAATATGACACAAGTCAAAAAAGCCCAGCCTTACTGCCCCCTCTATACCCTATAGTGAGAACTCATCTCAGTCGAAAACCACCCTAGACTTCACGGACCGTATGAACCCTTGCTATGCATCTCATCAAAGTGGGTTAATCCCTGGCCAGTGGCCGCAACCATACCCTCACAAAACCCCACCATCCACACTCCTATTATGCACTTTCTTCTCGCCCTGCCAAACTCAAATTTTCTCCCCAGGCATTCCTTTACTGACCAATCCACTTTTTCTTCGTCTCCCAGCTGGTCGATTCCCACACACTCACCACGTATACATCCACATTAACCACTGACTATCATCCATCAATTCCACATGACCAAACAATCTCAACACTTCATTTATTTTCTTATTTATCCCTTTCTTCACACCACAACAACTCTCCAATATGTTCAATCCTCATTTTATAAATTCTTTACACCTAAACACGCCCCTAAGATTTCCATCTGAACACATTGAACTTTAGATCCTATACCTCTATCAGACCATTAGTCTCACACAATACATTAAACAACAGGTAACAACATACCTCATGTTAAGCCTAGGAACTCAAGACGTAGTCTCTTTACATCCACCAATGATGTAATTGACCAGCCACCTTCCTCCATTCACAACTTTACTACTACACTCTGCATCATCCGTTCCTCTTTCATCCAACATAATCTTAAAATTTAAATCAAACACTTTCCAAGTGCTCACCATCTACCTACTCACACTGAGGACGTCCCACTCCAACCATTAACCTTACTTTTATCCAGTTTACTTTAAACCCATCCTTTTGCTACACACTGCCAAATCTCTCTACCAATCTTCTCAAATTCTCTTCAGATCGCCACACAAAACCAAATCATCCGCATATAATAGGTATGGCACCCTCTACTTTCTTCCATTCTCCATCCCTCTAACACCATCTCCTACCACCCCTACCTCTAATTCTTTCATAACCCCATCCATATACAAATTGAATAACCAAGGAGACATAACACATCCCTGCCTCACTCTGCTATTAGCATTAAACCAATCACTTTTGACACCATTATTCTCCACACGCTTACTAAACGTCAACATACTTTGATTCCATTAGAAGCCTACCCTAACACAATATATCACAACACTAGCCATGATATCCAAATATATATATATAATTTATATATATATATATATATATATAATATAGATATATTATATATATAATATAATATATATATATATATATATATTAATATATTATATATATATATAATTATATATAACGGT
>JABUQX010108982.1:12500-19053 GCA_015478945.1 Trachelipus rathkii
CTCACATATGACATCGATGAATGGGTAATCACAATTACTCGCCTATTGAAAATAATTTAGGAAGGCTACATTTTGAATAACTCAAAATAAATAATAAAAACTTTATATTTCAAATAATCATTAATTAATTAAGAAAATTTGTTAATAATAACTTTTTTAACATTCCTTCTAAAAATATTTTTGAAACATCGAGAATTATTTTTCAGGTTCTAAATCCACATAAGAAATTAATTTCACACTATATAGTAGTAATGACTATTCATTACTATTCACTACTTTACTCATCAATAATTAGACTAAATGGCAATAATAATAATAATAATAATAATAATAATAATAATAATAATAATAATAATAATAATAATAATAATAATAATAATCAAATAATAATACATAATAATTCTAAAAACTACACTACACAAATTTTAAACCGTATGACTTTGGCCATCTTGCCAATCCATAAATAAATTCTCCTGTGCCATTATTTAGTCCCATACTCTACTAACTATTCCAATTACTTTAAATAACAAGTGACCACTTTCGTCCGTAAACCTCCGGCCCATTCAAGGAATTTTTATTTTTTATACTTTAACAATTTTGATAATATAAATTTTGTTTAAACTAATAACAAAAATAAATAAACAAAATTAATCATTTTAAAAGTTAGAAAAGTTAACCTACGTTGACTTTTTGTTATTTAAAAATGTTTAAAAAATTGGACATTTCATTATATTTTATGTTTATTACTGGCTTATGTTTCCTTAAGAGCAATGATTCCCCGAGGTGCAATTCATAAAAATCTTTCTTTCTTGTTATGATGGAGAAGCCCTCTTTTATGCTGTTATCGGGATTTTTGTGGTGTTCTTCCTTAATATGCTGAAATATTTTACTCGGCTTATACTTATAAAAAATAAAACTAAAATAAAACTATTCCTTGAAAATGTCCGAAGCTTGGTACTGTTATTAAATCAATAGTTTTATTTTATTCCAGGATAATACTATAGAAATTGTTTTATAATATGAATAAATACCTTTAGGAGGTTGAAAAAGCAACAAAATAATAATAATAATAAATTTCCATACCTGAGTTATTTCATCGTCTATATCTTCTATAAGTTCCTCCTTAATTTCAATTTCACGTTTTGTATCCATAATAGAATTAAAAATTTATTTTTTATGCAAAAATTATATAAAAAATGACTGACAATCTTTTTCTTTTATGCTTTAAGAAAAAATCAATGAAATTAGAAATTGGATTTTGATCTTTATCAGATAAGTGAATAGGCTATATTCTTAAAGATAAAATATGCAGTTCGTAAAATATGGAATTTATTAAAAATCAGTTCCTATTTTTAAAAAATTTTAATTTGTATTGACTGCTTAAGTTTCGTAAATTTGTTTTAACTCAGGTCCCAAAGTCACCTCAATCTACACAAATTGAGAAATGAAATAAGATCATGGCACACAAACAAATATTCATACCTTCTGACCTGTGAGTGCTTTCAAAATAATAAAAATAACTAAGGTATCTCAATAACAAAGCCTATAACAAAAATAATAAAAGGGCAATCTTTCAGTAAGCGTTACTTAATTTTTCCATGTTATATCAAATTAAGAGGCCTCATAACTTTTACCAGGGTCATTTCTTCAGAATTTAAAAAAAATTCTTTTATAGTTCATTTTCAAACATTTTATACAAATTTCATATAAAATGTATAGGAAAACTATTTTGGACCACAATCCTGCATAAACAAAACAAAATATAATAAATGTAATTTGGAGACCAACCTTTTTCAAACGTCATTTCCTCCTCATTTAAGTGAATTATGCTAGTAAAATTGACTCTAATATACCCAACAATCTCAATTGTGAATTATGAAACAGATAAAATTTCAATATCCTATTGTTACACATTTTAGTTATGAATTGGTCAGATGTACAGTTAGTCTGTTGACATAGTTGCAGACATATCTTTAGCTAAGCAGTATTCCCTACACTTAGATAAGTACTTTTACTTTATGTATTATATTTATAAAGTTATTCACTCTAAATACAATATTATTCCAAATGAACATTACTTGTAGCTATTATTATTTAATAATACCTTAATATTGTTTGTAATTAAATTGTACACGAAAGTATTTTTTTTTCAGATTTTTAAAATGAACCGCAAACTAATTTAGTAACTTCATTAGCTTCAAATGATTTACAAAATTTTAGTTTAAATGAAGCGTAGATAAACCAGTAGTAACTCCGAGCTTAAATTTCAGATTTATAAAATTTTTTGGTTAGATTAAAAGCTTGGGGCTTATTATTTTATTATTATTATTATATTATTAATTATTATTATTATTATTATTATTTTATTATTATTATTATTATTATTTTATTATCTATTCATACTCAATAGAAAACCATATGTATGTAGTAGCTGTGATCTACATGCATGACACATAACGCTCTTATTAATCTCTTTCGTGGCTCCACCAAATGAAAGTCAAATGAAGGTCACAATTTTTCAAGCAAGTATTTAACTCAAATAACAAAGCAACTGCATCTATCTGTCATTTTCGTTAATGAAGGGGTTTAATTGTGGGTAGCTTAAAAATCTTAAATGAAGTTTAGTTTTATCTTTGCGGATAGCGGAAATTTAAAAAAATTATTGTGGTTATTGATAGACATTTAGATATTAGTTTTAAAATTACCACTTATGTTAATGTTGACTAAAATTGTTTTATTTTCTTTTACAGATTTTTGATTCTGTTGTATTTTTAATGAATTTATTTCAAAATAATAATTTCAGTTTGTAGAGAAGGAATTTACTTAAACAGTTCTCACCCGCTGTTTTAATACTGGTAAGTAAGTTTCCTCGACCCTATGACATTTAAAAATCTTTATATATAATATATATACTATATATATATATATATATATATATATATATATATATATATATATACTATATATATTATATAATAATATATATATACTATATAGCGTCGGGCGGGGGACCAGCCGCCCCTTTAGGAGGGTGATTCGGTCCACTTAATAAAAAAAAAAAAAAAATAAAAAAAAAAAAAAATTTCCCTCATTTTATAGCCACGCGGTAGTACTACAAGTTTTATCTAGATCATATTTAATTCTAGAAAGTGTTTATATTTTTAAAAAATGTTTAGAAAATTAGGTACCAAATTTCCTTCAATAGAACTTCACTTTTGAGAAAAATGTGAGTTTTTTTAACTTCCGTTATAAAATGAAAAATTGTGGAATGCGATTAATTATTATTTTTAAAGTGGATACACTCGAGTATGCTAGCTTTAAACTGGCAAAGTAAATTTTTGATCCAGGCAGTATTAGTGGCAAAAAAACTGGGGCTAACTTGGTCCGATTCACCCGCGTAAAAATTGATGGAGGGGTGGCTCAGACCACCATTGTCTTTCGTATTTTACGTATTATTATTGACATTTTATTACGTAATTAAATTTAAATGATAAAAAGTACTTAATTATTGTGAAATTTTTAAAAAATGAAATTTAATAAAAAAAACGAGTTCAAATAAGTGTCAAATTTTTGGGACGGAGAGGGGTGAATCGACCAACCTTATTATTATATCGTAATTACTTTATTTATCATTATTTGACATTTTTATTACTTAATACGAATTTAATATGATATAATAATTATTATCATTAGTAAAAATTAAAAAATTATAAAAAAAAAAAAAATTGGGGAAATTAATACGTAAAAGACGAATTTTAACAGATGGTCCGATCACCCCTCAATGGTGGTCCGCTTCACCCCTCCCAAGGTCGGGGTGACTCGGCGTTATTTCAACTTTAATTAAAACTTTTATTATTAGCATTACATTATTATTTTTTTGTGTGCTTATGCCGACTATAGGGCCGTGATTTTCAAAAAAAAAATTTTCCAAAAAGTGCCTAGGGAGCGTCGGAGACCCAGTTATAACCTAAAGTGGTCCACGTCACCCGCCCAACCCTATAATATATTATATTTATACAGTTAAATATCGAAATGTATGTATAAATATATATATATAATATATATATATATATATATATATATATGCTATTATACTATATTTTATATCGATTTATAATATTATATATTATATATATATATATATATATATATATATTATATATATATATATATATATATATTATATATATATATATATATATATATAATTATATATATATATATAATATATATATATATATATTATAATATATATATATTATCTATATATATATAATATATCTATATATATTATATATAGGTATAATATAGTATATAATATATTTTTTTTTTTTTTTTTTACATAAGATAAACACAAACGCTCACGGGCAGAGCCCTAATCAACGAGGGGTTGTACTCAATTATAGCGTCGAGCAAGACCGAAGCCAAGCCCCAAGGAGAGAATAGCTCACATTCTCTCACTCCGCCAGTTGCGAACCTGGGACCCCTCGCTTGGTTTGCGAGTGCTCTAAACTGAGCTATCGGGCACTTTCTTTATAAACTAAGGAAGATATTTAAAAAACTTATATTATTATATAATACACATATATACATATATACATACATACATGCATAAATACATAAATACATACTAATACATATACCATACACTTATATATATATACAAATTCTAAATATCACTACTATTATTAATACTATCACATCATTACTATCATGTACTATCATTATCACTAACTATCACTATCCACTGGCACTATGTTTTAAAATATTAATATGTTATGCTAACACGAAATATTTCACAATGATTTTAACATTATTTACCCTAATTACACTATATTTAAAATTTTCATTAACTAATATTACACTGTATTTTATCATTAATACCGCAATCAACTGTTATTACTAATTAGTATGCTTTGCTATATATATTTTCACTATATATTTTATATTATTTACCACTATTCCACCATATTAAAAAATTATCATTAACATTTTATTTATTTTCATTAATAAACACAAAATCCCTGTTATTACTATTAGTATGTTAACGATATATCACCACCATTCTCGGAAAAGATAAATATGGATAGAAGGGGTTTCCAGCCCCTTGCTACCAGTGAAGAAGAATTGAAAATTTATTCTAATGACTCGACGATAGACTTGGGAAACGCATCTCCACCTTCTGCAATTAAGTGTTTTAAGATTTCTTTCTTTATAATTTTAATCTTTGTATAAAACACGGTATTTAATTAATCAAAATAGCCAAAGAAATTGAAATTTGAAAAATTTTCCATCACCTAACCCAGATTATAAATGAAATAAATTTAAATGTTTAAAATTTTACATTTTAGAATCATAAGTGCAATTTTCTTTTTTTTTTATCTAGCCACCATGGATGCTTCTTTTCGAACTCTTTGATTAAATATTCAATAAAATCTTACTCCCAGATGACTTCATCTCTTCAATAAATAGCCTCTCTATTTCTTCTTCTTCGAATCTCTCTCTCTTAGGTCCCTCCTGTATTTCGCCTCCCCTCTGGTTTCAACTGAGTCCACATTCGACGACGGTCGAATCATATATAATATATATATATAATATATAATATATATATATAATAAATATATATAATAGTTATATATATAATATATAACAAATAAATTTTTAGCATCGAATTAATATTTACAATATCTATAAATATAATTATATAAATATATATATATATTATATATAGTATATATATATATTATATTTTTTTTTTATATTATAATTTGATTCCATAGGTTCATCGTTTCTGAAAGTGCATTATGGTAACAAGAACTACTTTCATACTGAAAAAAAGCAAGAATACCAACACAAAGTCTGAATACAGTTTGTGAAAAAATTAAAAAGCTTTCATGAAAAACTCTTGTAAAGAATAAAAACAAAGCTAGCAAAATATTTAAAAAGAGAGAGAACTTTGTTGAATCACTGAACGGCTGCTTGATGCAGCTCCTAAAAATGTCTTGAAAATAATAAAAAATTGAGGATAAACAATTCCTTTTGAAACAGAGAGAATAAGGCCAATTCAAGCTGCATGATTAGAATAGATAAAACTTTAGCTGCCAAAGAAAGAAGAAAGTTAAACCGTCATGAATAGAACAAAAAAAGAGAAGAGCGAATGCAAGAAGCGAAGTACATCTGAAACAATAGAACTACATAGTAAGTAATTTTATATTACAATATCATTTGGTAAATGAAAATTACAACAAAATTGCTTCATTTATGGTTTTTGTTTTACAGTAAATGATGACATCAATGAAATTAAAGTTGAAACTTGAGAAATAGATTCCAATGTAAATAGTGACATTTCTGTACTTCCAAACACTTCAAAGAAAAAATGAGTACGAAAAGAAATGACCAGAAAATTAGTAGCAGCTCTCGATAAATGTCAAATAAGTGAAAGGTATGAAGTTCATCTACTGAATGCATGTATAGAAAGAAGCAATACATTTAATTCCTGCCAATTGTCATAAATAAAACATCTGTCTGAAAATGAAATATATATAAAAAACTG
>JABUQX010108983.1:7500-29078 GCA_015478945.1 Trachelipus rathkii
ACGTAGTGATGAAACGGTGAAATTTCGCCGATATTAAATTCTCCTTTTTGAACAAAATTTTCCGATTCTTTCATCATCATGACCTTTATCGTAACGTTTGAAAAGTCGTTTTCGCAAAGATCGAATGGCGGTTTATGAGCCCTAATTTCCCCTCCCGTCAAGTTAATTATAGGAAGAAAAAATTCGAACTCTACAAAGGATCGAATGCAAAGTTCATCTCTCATATTTTTATAATTTGAAGTGGTGTTCGTCAGAGAGAGTGACGATTCAATGAATAATAATAATATAAATACTATTAATAAAGAAATCCCCGTCGATCTCTTCATTTTTTAGTACGAGGATAATACACCTTGCGTCCGATCGACAGTCGGGTTTGTGTTAGGTTTGTGGAAAAATAAAAGCTGGACGCGCTTTTTATATATTTTTTTTTATTCTCTCACGCGTTTCGATATATAATAACATTTATCTTAAAAGTAAAAAAAAAGTCCATTTAATTATAAATAATATCCGAACGAAAAGTTTATTGCTTATTTTTTTACAAACACTTTTAATAACATTTTACCACAGTTGTTGTTAAAAAGAACACTATAAAAGGTAATTTTGAATTATTAAGCTTAAGGTATCGCTAAACCGATTATGGCGGGATGATAAATAGATTATTACCCTTGAGGAAAATAGAAAAGGAAAGCGCTTTTGTACAAATTTATTTTTATCATCCAACGCCTTTTTATACATATGCGTGTATATAGATACAAATTCAATATTTATTACAAAAGACTAGATCGTCAATTTGTTTATTCGATCTTCTTTATTAACACGGTCTCTAATAACATTTTTCTGGAGGGGGTTGTTATAGAGAAAACAGGAAAGCTGTGATTCTGCATCTTTCTCGCGTGCGATTACGCAGATGTCCACGCATCTTCCCTTAACTCTAATACCATTGAATTCGTATTTTGCTATGGCATTATTAGTAACCCTGTAATAGTATTTTATATCCAAACCGAATCGATCATACATTTCGGCAAAACGGAAATTGGTCGGTTCTAAGACTTTGGTGACCCTACACACAGTCCGAGAGTCGCCAATCTTATGTCCAGCGTCCCAACATTTCTTGTACACCATTCCGAAATACATTTGATATGGCAATCCTTCTATTCCAAAATACAACGATTGGTTAATGAACTTCACATAATATATTTCATTTTTGCCTATCTTAAAATGATAAAATCTCACTTTTTTTAAAAATCCCTTCGACTTATTTTTTAGATCGTTGTATTTTTTGAAATAGAAATTCAGTCTCGATGTCTTACCTTTACACTCCTCGGATATAGTTCTCGTGAGTTGAAAATTTTCTCTAGTCAAATTTATAAAACGACTTTCAAAGTCGAATGACGGGTAAGACCTAACACAAACTTCTTTTCTTTCAGTTTCGTTTTTGGGGGCAACTGGGCTTGCCGAAGTCGATAGAACGATCAAAATAGTCGTCGATAATATTAAAAACAATAGTTTCGTCATTTCCGTTGAATTATTTTTTCTGGTCGTGTCTTGTTTGAACTAGGTCGAGAAATTAAAAAAAAGGTCAGAGGGTTTCCGTTTAATAAAGAAAAAATTAGTTGGTTTATTATTTTTTTATTTTTTAAAATCTATAGTTACAAATTCAATTAAATTTTTATTAAATATATGATTCGAACGTCAATTTGTTTGTTCAATAGTTTTTATTAACACTTTCTTTAATAACATTTTCCAAGAGGGCCATTAAATACATATTTTGCTAGGTTATATAGGGTAGGTAGGTTTGTAAGAGTCCCAGATCTCTTAATCAAGACGAATATCGAACCGATCAAGGATTCTGGCTACACGATAACTCAAATTGGTATTGAAGAGGGAAGAGTCTCATTAATAAAAGTACACTCTGGTGGTGGTGGGCACGGCGAATATCTAAAAAATTCCGCCTCGTCTTTAGGGCAAAATTCGTTGTTATTCTTTAGCATGCTCGTAGCTTCGAAGCTGATTTTTCTCGATTTTTCGCTCGCGCGCCAATTAGCTTCTCTTTCTTCTTCTTCTTTTTCTTCTTCTTGTTTTGGTCTTCTCGTTTCCTGGCGATAGGTGCGGCTGTGAAATTTTAGTATCGCGAAACTGGAAAAGGCAGAAAATAGGACCCCGTTTATGAAACCGGCTATTACGTCGGACCAGTGATGATGGTGATCGGCGACGCGAGATATCGAAACAGCCACCGCTAAAATAAACCAAACGTATTGGATAAAGGGTTTGATTAGAACGTACTCCTTTTCGATCTTGGTATTGTATTGTAGGTAAAAAATCGCGAAGGATGAACTGAACGCCGACACCGAGGCGTGCGCTGATACAAACGAGAGTCTCGCTTTTTTCACTAATTCGTTGATGTTTCCGTCGACGCTATTGGTGCAAACATCGCCCCCAATAATATAACGATTCTTCTGCGAGCACTCGTTCTTTGGGTCACAAAGGTTCAAAAAATGGGGTCGTAATGCGCCTAGTGTAAATTTGAAGACTTCTACAGTTAAAACGGATAGCCCGAATCCGAAGGCGAACACTTTTAAAATCTCGTACAGAGAACGTAACCACCTCGACGTCGTAAAAGTTTCATCCTTTACCATTCTCGCGTACTCCAGAATTGAAATCATGATAATCGGCACGCTTATAAAAAAGACGAGCAAATACGAGGTAGGGACTATCGGATCTTCGTAGGGGTATCTGATCGAACTATCATCGCAGAAGAATCCTTGTTGACGGGGTTCGATAGCGAATTCGAAAATGAAAACTGGAGCGATCGCAAAAAGTAGAAACACCGCGTCTATTGAAAAGACGACGATCGCCTTCTTCGAAAAACCTTGTTGCGACATCATGCTACCTTAATTGAGGATTTTTTACTTCAATTTGCTCTTTTTCGTGGTATTCAGAACTGCTGATGGACTGGATAAAAATCTCTTTTATAGTTTGATTTGATATTTTGGCACAAATTTTATGTGTTTTCTTTTCGGGAATTAATATTTTATTTAAAAATTCAGATTTTTGTTAATTAAATAAAAAAAACATTTGTTCATAGTATGATAATATATAATGAAATATTTAATAATAATAATAATAATTATTTATTTTTAATAAACAAATAAATAATTAAATAATAATATAATAATAATATTAATATAATAATAATAATAATATAATAATAATATAATAATAATAATAATAATATTAATATCAATAATAATATAATATAATATAATAATACATAATAATAATAATAATATAATAATAATAATAATAATAATATATAATAATAATAACAATTAATAATATATAATAATAATAATAATAATAATAATTAATAATAAAATAATAATAATAATAATAATAATCAATAAAATAATCGATAATATAATTATAAAAATGATCGAGTACCCTCGTTGGCTAACGTTCGTTTCCTTGTGGCTACTCGTGATAGTGGTCTACGCGACCTGCAGTTATTTCATAGTCCAGAGCTCTGATCGAGCCAACGATCGCCGACATTTGCTCAGAGGCGTTTACGACATTTCTCCGCGACAAATAGGAAAGCTCGTTTATTTTAACGGCGATAGCGAAATTTTGAAAACGAGCAGAGGGCGAAAGGAAGTTGAGCGATTAATTTTACACCCCGGAACGTATTTGCGAGACGCCTTCGGGACGCCGTTTGGCTATAAAAAGAGCTTCACAGATAAACAGTACGACGCCTTTCTAAAGCCCGGGATGTTGTTAAAATAAAGGATAAAATATAATTCTTTATTGAAAATAACGACACATTAACTATTTAGACGAGTGCTTCGTTCAACTTTGAAGACTTGAATCCTTTCGAGCCCCTTTCTCTCTTCTCCGATCGGGGAGCTGATGTCGTTGTCTTCTTCGCCGTTGACTCGTGGTAGTAAGGTTCAATTTTTTCAAGTCTTTCGATATTAGCATTTTAAAATTTTTCTAGGATAAATTGGACCAGATGATCGCCTTTTCTTATTTTGAAATCTTTATCGAGACTCTCGTTGCGTAGTACGACGTGAACATTTCCACGGTAGTCGCCGTCGACGAGGCCACCGCGCACGTCTATTCCTTCCTTCGCTAAGCCGGATCGAAGGGCGATGCGCCCGTAACAGTTTTTAGGAATGTCGAAAATAATATCCAAGGGCACGGATTTTAAGGTCCCTTAGGGTACCATGATGTTCCTCGGGGCGGCCAGATCGTAGCCGGCTGACCCCGCGTACGCTTTAAACGGATGGTGAATGTTCCCATTCAGCAATTGGTAGTATAAAGTTTTTTCTTTTTTACTTTCCATTGTGGTGTCGTCCGTCGGTTTAAAAAAATTATACGGACGCCTTTCTTTTAATATTTCTTCATTTTTTTAATTATATTTTTTTTAAAAAAACAACGGACAATAAATATTTATATAAATTTTTCATTTTTCACAAAATTTATTTTTATACGCGATAAAACATTTACGCAAATTTATCGCAAATTTTTTTCTTTAGACGAACAATAATAGTATCATCGATCGCGGTACTTTCAACTTAATAGTTTCGAGAAATACGAAAGAAATACCCCTTCTTTCAAATTCGAGACATGGGCCCTTCACGACCTTATCATCAACGCGAGTCACGCTTCGCTAAATTGAAAAATAAGCTCGAAGATGAGGAATTAAAGAATCCTTATGCTGAGAAGAAGAAGAAAACGTGGAAAGACAAGGGGAAGAACGCTGTGGGTTTTGCGAAGGATCGAGCGAAGAAGGCGTGGAATTTCAAGGGTGATGGAACAACAATAGAAGAACCGGTGATAAACATTATTGACATAGAGAGCAAACCCGCAACGACGAAAAATGACGATCAACGCGTTTTTGGAACGAATTCTGACGACCCGAGTGTTTTCCTCGTTAATACAAATAGTAAGGGCGCGGGCTCCGGAGGTGACAAAAATGATGATGACCGCGGTATTTTCGATAATAATAATAAAGACGAAGAGCATAGCAACGATAAAGAAAAAGGGATTAACGAAAATGGGAGCGGCGATGGTTCTCAAGGCTTCGCTTCACCAACGGCCTCGAGAGAATTCTTAACCGATGACAAAAATGATGGTGACAACAATGGTGATGGTGTCGATAATAACGATCGTAAGGATGAAGAGCCTAGCCACGACACCGAAGTAGAGGCGGGCGAAAATCTCAACGTCGATGGTTCCCAACGCCCCGTCTCACCCTCGGTTTTGAGCGTAGGTAAAAAAGAAAAAGAAAAAGAGGACGATGGTGATGATATAACGTCCGCTTCCGAGGGAGATGATACGGAGATTCCGAGCAGCAGCAAAGTTTACCTCGCTCAATCTTCCTTCGTGGACAAGTATTTCGATAGCGAAAAAAGATTAAGTACCTTTAACAAAGATATGTTTTTAAACGTTTCCCCCATTGGCGATACGATTCATATAAGGCTACCCAAGTCCTCCTCCTCGTCTTCCTCCTCTTCCTCCTCCTCGGAAATAGATTTGGAAAAAATCTTAAGCGATATTAATAAGGAGGCCGGAGTGAAGGAACGAGATTCCCGAGTCCTGGCCTTACGACTCGAATTCGACGAAGAAAATGACGGCGTGGAGGTGATCATCCCCCCTCGAATCGCCGACGAAATCGTAACGCTAATAGGTCGATTGGAAGTAAAGCTTTTTACCCTGTTGAGCGGAAGAAACGTTTTACCGTTTTCGAACGACGGTCGAATTCTAAAATTGGGGGGTGACGAAGGGAGAATAGGAAACCGCTACAGGAAGAAAAGAAAAAATTTAATCGGAATAAAAATCGAAATCGAGAAGCTGAAAGCCGAATTAGCCAAGACCCTCGTTCTGCACGCGAATTCCTTTCATTTGGAGATGATGGTCGTCTCGGTTTTGCTTATTAACTACGTTCAAACGTTTCTAGACTTGATCAATTTTTGCTTAGGGGACACTCCGCGTGAGAGAGACGTTTTAGAAGCGGACGTGTTTAGAGACCACGTATCCGAGACGAAAAAAGACAACACGATGAATCAAACCGTTATCGAGTTTTTATTCAAAGTCGTTTTAATGTACGTTTGCGAAAAATTGAGTAGAAACGAAGGAAGCGAAAATGAGATCGTCTCTCCCGCCATAATGCAGTTCCTAAATAACGGCGACGGGTGCGCGAAGACCCTCTTAAACGCCGAAATCGAAATTTTTCTGAAAGCCGCCGAAGCGATGGCGCTGCCGTTAATAAACGTAAAACCTAGCGAGCGCGGGTTCGAAGCCTACGCGTCCGAAAAGAAAACGGGTAAACTCTTTACCTCCGGTGAAGATTTAATAGCGCATTTCAAAACTTGCGTCGGTCCTTTGAGCGAGGCGTTAATTCTGAAATCCTGGACGAAATCCGATTTTAAGAAACAAAAACGAACGAACAAAGGTATTCGCAAGCTCGTTTTTTATATAGCGAACAGTAAAGAGGCCCAAAAAACGTTCAAAAAACTTTTGCCGAAGATCATCAAGTTCGATACGTCGTTGCGGAAGTTTGCACGCACTTCCGACCGGATCGAATCCTTCAGTTCGTCTTTCTCGCACGATGGCGCCGATAACGAGGCGGATATTATGAGCTCTTTCGAATTGGCGTTCGGAAGTTGCGGTGGCGTCGACGACTACGGTAGTAGTAGTAGTTCGGATGACGACGACTCAGGGAACGGAATTGGCGAAGAAGGGGGAGAACGGCGGCGACGGCTACGACGTTGGCGTAATAGTAAGGGCGACGACGCCGTTTTTTTCAAAGACCTGCAAAACTATAATAGAACCCTTGATCGCGTCAAGTCGTCCAAGTTTAGGAACCGGACTGTTTACCTGGAAAAGGGAAATATTATCGATTTTTTCTGCAGAGAAAATAGTAACAATATACTTTCGGGTTGCGTGGTATCTTCGGGTCCGGACCGTTTTATTTTCGCGGATGTGGAAGCGGCGATAATGGGCGCCCAGTTAAAAAACGCCCTAGCGCGAAGTAGGAATCTAAGCGCCGAAAAGGCCCGCGGCGAATTTATAAGCCCCCTCATGTTCGATCACGTTCACGATCCCAGGACGAAGAGGGTTTTAAAGAAATACATGCTTTCTCTTGTTACTTTGATGCGACACGGAGGAAGAACTTTGAGATACGTGTTGCGAGAATGGTTATTGAGAGACGAGAGTGTCGTGTCCAAAGAACTATACGACGTTTTAGTCAACGACTACGAATTTATCAATTCCAATTTCACGGACCCGAACTTGATTAATTTCGCTGAGAATTTGTACGGCGCGACTCAAAATCTAAAAAGCCAGAAAGTAAACAAGATCCTCAAAACCGTATCCGAGAAAATAGAGGCACTCACGAACAAAGATGAAGATGATGCAACCGATCCCTCTTCCTCAGCTTCCTCATTAACGTCCGTAGTAGATCCTCAAATTTCCGCGTCCGATTCTATAGAACTGAGCGAATCGCTGCTAAAGTTTTTCTGGCTCCTCGAGTTCGTTCTCGAACAACCTACTGTCGAATTAAAGGTGAGCGCGCAAGTGAAGCAAGAAGATGTGAATTTCTTTCGCGACATAAAAACGTCGTTTGCAGGACTAGAGCCATTCGCGATTAGCTGGATTCGCAAAATTAAGGAAAATACCACGGATGATTTTGCGAAAATAACAATTCCTAAATTTTTAAAGGTTTATTCTGAAATTATGGCCTGCCTTATCGCCTATTCTATGAACCCTAGCGGGCAAAATATTCCGCACGAAACGACGATGAAAAAAATGAGGAACGTCGAAAGAATCGTCGATGGCGTTATTCGAGCTCTCGGCGATATCACCGTTAAGATTCGGGAAACGAATAAGGTCATTCTGACATTGCCCGACTTCACCTGCCATGGCCTTTAAAAACCTATATAAAACTATCTATTCTTCTCGGATTGATATTCCGTGACATAAGGGCTTTCCGGGATAGTATCTTGTTCTTAAGACCGTTAAGGAGAGAGTTTTTAAATATAGGTAGCCCTACTCCGAAGATTTCGACTAGGAACGCATAGATCTGAGCCTCTTTCCGAAAAGACGCCGCTCTACTATCAAATCGTCATACATACATAAATGAAAATCATCGACTTTTATTATACCCTCGCGATTACCGTGAGCTCGAAATCCTTACTGGAGTCGTGATAAATATTACAGATATTTTGAGTGATTCTGATCGATTAAGCTAGGTGTCACAAGACTTTCTCAAACATACAAAAAAAATATACTCAGAAGACTGTCTTATAAAAAACACACTTGATCATCGCGAGATCTTGAAAAACGTCAAATTCATTCGCTAAAATGAATTACAAATCGGAAAAAAGCTTTAGCTACAGGTCTATGAAGCGTAAAATTGTACCACGTGGAAGAGCATGCCGAAACGGTCACACCTTAGTCGCTATAGAGCGAGACTGATTCCGTAAGGCGAAGGCTAGAGTGCACCACGCACTACCGATACAAGCAATTTATCGTTTCGTTGCATCTGAGAGTTTTGATTGCAACTTGGACCCAATACATTTCACATACAAGTCCGGATGGACTCAGAGAGAGCCATAATTCCAGTGTATTTGTATTATTTCAAGGAAAGCCCGGGCACGTCGCGCGTTTAAAAATTATATAAACACATAAAGGTGCTGACAATTGATTAGTCCTCTGTAAAACTTTCTATACTTTTAGAACTAGGAACATGAATTTCGTTGTATTTATTCTCTCTAACACCAGGGTAAATGCGTAGACTTTCACACACAAAGCTATCGAGTGATCAATAATTTATTCGTTTATCAGTTTTTTTGTTTTTTTTCTGTCAAAAATTTCACTATTCGACTTCAAAGCATACTCAGAAATGGCAAATAAATCTGATTTGTGTGAGGATTATTTCTGACGTCGGTAGGAGAGATTTAACGTAATTATTCTGACCAACCATGTGAGTTTGGGCACTGTAGAATGCTACGACAATATAAAGAAACTGGTTCATCGGACCAGAGACACCCAACTACAGCTGAAGAAGTGTCGTCACTATACATTTCAGATGTCATCAACAACCCGCTGATGTGTTTTATTGTTTTCGTTAATGATATACAAAAAAAATGCGATTAACTCCATGTAATATTAGCCTCTCTTCAATGCAGGATTACAGTGTTTAAGGACGCTCTATTCGTTTAATTAATAAGCATAATGGTGTGGTGGTATATAATTGACCGAAAACCCCACCGTCATGCTCTTCTTTCTAGCTCGTATCAAATTAGTACTAAACGTCTATCCGTTATATGAGAGAAATTCTTCACTCGCGACGATATGTATATAATACTTTCTTTATGAGGTCAATAAAAGATGAGTTGAATTAAAGCGAAACGTATTGATTTCGCATCAGTACCTTGTACTATTATCGTATTACATCCCCTGTAAAAATATCAATAAAACGTTTTACCTGTTCTTTATTTTCTAAAGCATGTTGTGATCTGGTCGTCTGAGAAGTTCATCGGAGTACAAGAGTGTTCGAGACCGTGCATCTTATGACCTACCTAAGTTGGCCACACAACGTGCGGCAAGTTATACGGCGCCAGGGCACAAGTTTTCAACGCCAACCCTGTCTGTTTACTATTTCCGTTCCACTTCGACGAATTTCATTTCTGTAGAACATAAATGGCACAACGAAATTGCATCCTTCGACCACTTGGGCATTACCAAACTCGCGCAATTATTTCGGTGAATCCATAACTATTATGATTGTTTATTTCACTGAGAATAACGAAATCGTTGAGTGACGGCGGCATCGGTCGACGACGACGAATGGACGAGGAGGAGAATACGGATAATAAGCACGACGGAGATCTGTATGAGAAGCTAGCTTTGTGAATAGAGAGTATGCGGATATTTTTCCATTTAATCTTGTGTCATATTATATAACTCACTAGTACTCCATTTATACCTTTGTAGTAATAATAGGCAATAATGAATTGTATCTGTAAACATATGCTCCGTGTTCCGTAGGTCTGATATTATCCATATAGGGATTGCTCGTAGCTTGAATTACGTAAGTTTTGGTAGACTGATTTGTTACACTAGGGCAGATCGTGAAAAGGAGCGTCGTCACATTAAATATTCCATCGAATTTACCGGATACGGTTCACATATTTGAGCTTCTTGAGAGTAATTATTAAACTCCGAGACCAGTACGCCAATTACTCAAACAAACGAATTTACAGTCGATTGAATGGGCTACACAGCAGCATCAGTTCGCATAGTGTATTAATGATTTTTTACAACGAATGATCAACGGAGCGCTATATGATAATCTGTATACGAATAGTACCAGAATATTTTAAACGACTCTACAATTAATTTGGTTTGTACACTTTCCATTCCTTGGAGGAGAAACTAGAGCTCGCTATTATCGAGGAACGCTCCCTTTTTCAACCCATTTTTTACAGGTATTGTCTCTGCGTATAACGAGACAATTTCTTTCGATAAGAAAGGATTCGCGAAAACCGCATACTTCTTTCTTTACTCGGAAGTTATATCCTATTCGCGCGTTTAGCCCAAACAGAACTACGACGCCCTCTCGCAAATTTACATGGCCCTAATAGGGGGGCGATCCTTATACTGCGAAACGTAACCCCAACGAATTGCGACAGGATCTGTTGCATGGGGCGAGAGAAATAATCGAAAACTTTGATAACGAATTACGTACAAGGCGGCGGAGAAGCGCTTTTTTCGCATTTAATAGAAGAGATAATAAAATCAGGCGCGCGTTTCAACGACGAGGATATCGAGGCGCTCAAAAAAATTCGAAAATGCGCGGGTAGTCTTCGACGACTACCACCGCTTAAAAAGCAAAATCATTCTCCTCGTTCGTCAGAGTACTCCGCTATACTACTTGCTGCTGCTGCTCGTCACGTATTAAGAGCAATATGATTACACCTGAACTTGTTCATCGTGCCATATCTCGCCGAGCTACACTAGCCTAATACACATCGTCTTGAGCCTGCATCATATGCTATCGCGTGGTTATACTTTCTCGTCGTCTGGGATATATTAATCTTCCATCGAACAACGGTCTCTCGTCCTCTAGCTGATGAATAATCTAATCTTATATTTTATAGCTCATCATAAGAGAGTACGTAGAACTGTTCCTCGTTACTCGAACATATTGATAGCGTGAGCCCGTTTATTTAATTTTTATCTTCTTTTTCTCATTTTTTGATTCACTATTACTTGCGATCCAAGGACTGAGCTCTGATATACGCTCTCTATGGCTTTTAAGAATTGAGCGTCGACCACCTACACCCGCGCGATAGGATGGCAGAATTTTTTAGATGAGAGGCGCACTCACCTAAAGAATTGATAATACACTCACGTAGAATATGAATACCTATACCTATACGAAATTTAACTGCAGTGTTTGATTTAGGATGAAAGCCTCACACGAATACATAAATATTAGAATTTGATCAGAGCGATTGGAATGAATCATACATTGATCTAATCACGATGAAAGAGAAAGGCAGCGAAGAATGAAATTCTTGAGATAAGATTTCTATAAATAATCGCGGCGCACCAAGGCTACGTATTTTGTGATCTCTAATTCATAAATCGACTGGAAAACATAAGAATGTAGCAGCGGGCATGTACTCCGCGAGCGAGCTTCTTAAGAGTTTACGATATATCGGGAGGCATAGCTTCCAAGAATTTAGTACAGAGAATTAATTTCTCCCTACGAGTCTCTAACGATGCTGCGCTATATATATAAGGTGAGGTGGTTATCCGGTATTCGCAGTAGTAAGAAGAAGTAATATAGCTTGTCATGTGCACAACCCAATATACGGAAATCTGATGAATAATTTTTGAGTACAGCCATAGAGGCGGTGAGTTTAAGTATGTAATGGCGAAATTCTCTATCGCGTATGTAGCTCGAGTTTACAGTACAGCTATCATCTATTCGTACTCTAAATTTAACTGAATATCGAAATGAAATAAAATAAATCCACAATATAATGCAGGAATAGGCAAAATTAGAGGGATGTGTCTGTTCTACAGATAACATAGATTCCATTATGCTCCATGGACGTGATACATATTCAAAACTTGGTAACTTTTCCGTAAACATAAGCCAGATCATCGTAGATACGTCTATAGTTAAAGATATGAAAAATCGATACTTATAAGACGCTTGCGAGAGCTTCTATCATCATAGATTCTATACCCGCGACGAGTCATGCGATTGAGAGATAATTCGAGTTCAGTTGCCGAGAAAGAAAATTATAAGAAATACGTGCAATACTATGTCGTTCGGAGGTAAAATATGAAGATGATAAAATTAAGGCTCGGAGAAGACCTAGAACACTGCCGAGAATGGTTGAGTAGGACCACTGCGCAACTCGCATCCAATTTCACAGCTATCATGATCGAATCCTTACTTATCGGAAAATTACCAGATCTCAGTATAAGATCGAGGCGTTTAACGGATTTAAATGGAGAAATAACGCTTAGTCCGAGAACCGAGGATATAACTGCGGTTTATCATTCAATACGACTTCTATACCTATTAATCGATCCTCGACGGTTAGACCAAGTCGCCGAGTATTGAGCGTCGTTCAGAGTTGCAGTAACACTCTATTATCATCACTTTGATCACCGAAATAATCGAAGACTTTAATAATTGCTCCAAAGATACAAAATGGAGAAATGAAGGCATTGTACGAGTTGTTCTCTCTTTTCCGCAACGAGAGTGAGAATATATAATCGATGAAAGGTATAAATAAACAGGGGTGGTCGTGCGCCGACTGATCGCTGTGGCAGACTGAGCTGACTTGACACTGAGCCACTGGTGATAATAGATCCGTCCCTCGCCCGTCTCCCGAATTCGACGACCAGTCCAAAGTCTCGTAAATACGTTTTATTGATATTTTTCAAAGTATAACTTAATTATATTTTAAGAAGACAGATCTATTCCGTCTTTATGAGCGACACTTTACGTTATTAAGAACGAGAGTCGTGAGTTGCTTGAGGCTCAACAACAACATTAGGTTTAGTATTAGCTTAGGGGACAGACAGTACGGCTCTCTCGTGGGGGGTCGTAATCCACTTCATTTTTACGACTACGCGCCTTTCAAAAGAGAAATAACAGATAAGAGAAAGTCTCATTATACAAGATAATCTAGCATTGTTATGAACGATGAGTGGATTATCATTGATGTATTGTAAAGCACACCTTAATATCAAAAATAGCTGAGCTTTAAAAGAGACTCTGACTGCCTTGCATCGTTAGGTCTGTATTCGAAAGTTAGACGCTGTGACCAACCCAAGAGCGATTAAATAAGTATATATTCTACGAGTTGTTTCGAGATATTAAGAGTCTACAAGAACAATTATGCTCACTACTGTTATCTCTGGTTGATATATGTTAAAATTTCTCTACTAAGAAAATTATTCGATGAAAGTGAACAGTCTATCTGCATCATATTTCCTGGGATGAATTCCCAGCCTAATAAAGAAGAGAGAGCAAGAAAATCGAGCCACTTCAAGGAACAATCCACTTGATTATCATATACTGCAACAGAACGTCCCGCGGTGAATTCTGTCAACAAATCAGATCCGTTATTTGGCGGCTATCGTGAGAGTTCTGTAATCGGCTCGAGACAACAGTGGAGCGCGTTAAAATACTGTACAGCGGCGGAATGAGTAGGATAAGCTGGCTCTATCCACTTATTCGCCACTATGCGACGAGTCGTCTGAATCTGATTATTCTCTGCGCGCACTAATTGTCATCTGTGACAGATTTTCTCTCAGAGCCAGAGTAAGTATAAAATTTTTTTCACGATGATATATAGTATATCAGGCACTGGTGTATGCAGAAATTGGCTCTCCTACACTATCACTCCGTCAGCTTGAAGCTGTCTGGTTTTTAGAGAAATATTTAAATCTAGTACAACAATTCGCATGTGTGCGAGCGTATCCGAGTACTTCACCTGAGAATCCAGGTCGTAAACCTAGATAATAGTTAATAAAAAAATTCGAGATAATTAATATATGGTTAGCACGAATAGTGTCGACGGCTTAATAGTCCGAATAGCTTCCTCAATAATTTAAGTACCCGAGCATGATCGTATAATACGGAGGCAAAGACACAAATTTATAATATCGTACTTCCTGTTATATTAGATAATTATCGTTATCACGAGCATTCACTCGCACTCGAAAGATCCCTCTGTCCAAAGTCAAAGAATGCGGTGTAATTGATTTATCTAAATGATCCATGGGCCGGGACAGAGAGACGGCAGACAATTATACAAAGTAATGTCTATGCTACTTACTCGTATCACCGTATATCTCAACGGGTGACAATACGAGAGTCAGAGCTTGAATTACAACTCATCTGCGAGCTGCAATCTCACTCATTTCCGAGACGATTCCTTGCCATATTTTAGGTATCATACGTCTGTTTTCGTTTTGCCTCACGAATTTTAGTTAGCTGATGATGTACGATCGTAAGTTTAATCCAAATGTATAAAAAGGCAGGACTCTATTATATTAGGACTTCAAAAACATTAATCAATATATGTAAAATTATACTGAGGAAATTGTTATTTAACGCGCGATATATATATTCCCTGTCAGGACTTAATTTGAAAGAACTCATCTCTGGTATATATTTCAATCTTGAATTCATTAGTAGCTTATCCATTTATAAGCCAAGATCAAATTAGGAACCGAATCGCTTAATAGGGCGAGAAAGAGAAATGAACACAATCTATACTGCTGACTTCTAAAGTACTATATGTCACGGCTCTAGCTACCTCTTTAATATATAAGTCTGTTTATCTGCACTCTTTTGTTAAACGAAGAAAATGTATTAATTTACGAGCAACTACAGAACGAGCTCACGAAGAAATTAGACAAGTCTCGAGGATTTCGCATATTAAACTATAAATTCTTAGATAGTGAATGACTATAAAGTTATGAGCGGCATCTTACTAGACAGAATCACGAAATAAATAATTTATATGAGGAAGACTGTATGGAAAGAGGATCGTTGATATCTAGATCATTTCACAATGACGTATCAATGAGACATGTGCTTCTCCATATGATCTCGAGATGATATAACGATTCTTAGCAGGTGAGAATCTTGGATCTTCTTCTCTCATCGAGAGCTATATCTAGATTTATGAGTCGCGCCGTACCGGAAAGCGAGGAGGAAAAGAGAGAGTTCTTCAAAGCACACTGATATTTACACTCATAGCGGAAACATTTAGAACACAGCTTCGGATTTCCTGTGTAGTCATTTGTAGAACAAACTATTATTGTCAAAATAGTATTCATTGACCAAGATAATCGACGAGTTATTGTCTGTGACACTGACACTGCACTCTCTCATACCTGCGGCTATTAATTAACAACTTTCTTCATTACCAATTACTATGAGAACTACCATTCTATCCTCTTCGTTTGTCTGGTCTATGAACATTTTCGAGTTGTATTGTAAAATTACAAAGATATAATTAATGATGTAAAAAGCGATGTAATAGTTCTTTAGCGTCTTTAGAGACCACTGAGGGCATTTTTCTAGGGTGACGTGTACCGAGATAAATCATGAGGGCTTATAAAATCTTTGCTAACAGTGGAGCCTTGTCTGGCGTCTTAGGATATATACCTATTCTCCCTCTCCGCGGCTAGGGCGTGTGTGTTTGTAATATTTTTATTTTATAACAATTTGTATTTAACACTGGAAGACTCGCGCCTCATCTTATCCGCGCTTCCATCCTAACCACTGAAACATACAATAAACGTCTCACGGGATATCTCGCAACTTCCCGAAACTAGTATCATATTGTTTATTATAATGTATAATCTATGCTAAAAGTAAAATAACGTGAGAAATCATTATTATATCCGGCCTTATCCAGGATATAGAAGCAACACATACTGAGGTTAACTAAAGCACTTGTGTACGCAACTTGACCGAGCGACAGGGGTTTCTATTTCAGAGTTATTGGTCAGGTGTCATGAGAAAATAATATAACACGAGCAGGGTATCGTCGTGGCACCTACATTATACATATTTACGCCAAACTAGTCGTAGGACCGGTCTGGTTCTGCCGATTCTTACTCCCCTTTTCTTCGCGTCCGCGAATTCTACGGATCCCATGAGTTAGTCGTCCTGCAGCATCCGACACTTTAAACATTTTGATTGAATCCTACCTCATTAAGTAGTCGTCCATGACGCCACACGCAACTATACACTGCGAAACACAATATTCTTATAAGACTTTCATAATTAAGCTAGCCTCGTTATCGGACAGCCAATCTGCTTAGAATAGCAGGGCTGAAACATTTGTTAGAGGAGTCAGAAGCAACGTGCCTCTCAGATGAAAATAAGTTGCGTGCAAACTTCCGCAACGAACGTACTATCACCTTATAGATTGATCTCGATCTGTTCAATAAGTATTCTTTTCTAGGATAACGGAGTTTCGTAATTTATGAGTGGCAACTCTTTTCAGGAGTTACGCTCCATAATCATAAATAAATCGATCTGCTTAGCTCTCTCGCAATACACTGATACTAAAGAACTTTCGTGTTAAGTTCAGTTATTTGTTCTTATATATATGTATTCTAAATAAATGTAGTACTCGATAAGAGTATTTTTTATTAAAGTTCCTCATCATAATGTCTGGCTGACGCTAAAGTTTAGAGAACATATTCCACACGACCTATACAAAAATTCATCACCATGATAAGGAAACTAAGGAGATTCCCCCAGTCTTTAACTTCCATTACGGGACAGCACTGCTTAGCCAGTCAAATTCTTCGATATCTACCGCATCCGCCGCATACTCACTCAGATTGATTATTCAGATTACTATCATATTTTAATTGAACCGGAGACTATGCGTGAGATCCATCGCTATATAGACAGAGCTTCGTTCGATCAGAAAAATTTCTCGGACTCTTCGTCTTCTATCTATTATTCCAAAGAGTCTGACGAGCAACACTGCTTCTCTCTCATTCGATTTAATAGAGAAAATCAGCGTACCTGCAAGGTAAACCGCTGGTTGACCATTCGTGCCTTGAGACAGTAAGTTATCAAATCCTAATACATATATTTTTCTAACTTTTCTTCTCTATCCTTCTAATTTATACACTCAACATGCAAAATTTTTCTGCACTACTTATTTTATGTTATATTATTATCGTACTCTATACTCTAAGCTTACAATAAAATAGACTCATCATATTTATACGTGGAATAATGGTAAACTTTGCGATATGAGAAGACTTACTTGCTTTAAAATAAATACATGCGATTACCATGCATGTGAATTATTTTTCTGAAGTCAAACTAATTGTAATCCCTTTGGGTTCATTATCTGCAACTTGTGTTTCTCTAATACATCCACCAACATAATGTTCACCTCGGCTCGTGTCAATCAAAGCTCGTATTGGTCCTTGTGGCGTATCCAAAGATACGTATAATCTGTTGTCAGAACTCGCCACAGCAAGGTTTTTCTTTTCAACACCCTCAATACCTTGCTTCCTCAAGGGTGTTACTTGTTTTCCGCTGGTCTAGACTCACTTTTGGGCCGAATTCGTGTCTGTATTTGCTCACAGCTGCCGCATTTCTTGACTATTTTCCCTTCCAGCATCTACCTTTATTATTAAATTTTTTACCTTTTCTATATGTTGTTCTGCATTACTTATATCATTGCTCTTTAGTTCCTACATAAGTCTGTTGTTTTCCAATTCTTCTCAAAGCTTTTTCGTCAAGCTGTGATAAAGTTTTCTTAGTAGAAAATAGCTTCTACTCTTGCAATTTATAGTAGTCAATATAACTATACTCAATATAGCTGTGTTCATAAACTGATCCTATCTCTGATTCACTCACATGTTCGTTCACTGGTACCATTATTTCTAAAATTCAGAGAGAGTGATATCATGGATCAGTACTGACAATTTTAACCCTCTAGTAATTTCGTCTTTAATATATCATGTACCCAAAAAATATTAAATATACCCCAAAAAGGAGACCATTCCCTAGCAAAAAAAATACAGACCAATAGCTATCGTAAGTACGATTAGTAAAATATTAGAAAAAATAATTTTCAATCAATTAGCCTAATACTTTAAATCATTATTGGGAAAGTATTTCACACTACTTTTCCACAATATTTGCGATCTTATTCCTGAGCGGCACTCTCTCTTATTGAAGCTTAGCTCTCTTAATAACTATTTTTTAACTTATGTCGCAATCTATTTCACAGCGAGAGCACGAGATTCTGAGTATGAGGTTAGTTACAAGTCGTATCAAAGAGACGCGAAGAACACGGATGTTGTCATTTATATGAAATTAAGAGTACATATGGTACTGTAATTGTAATAGTGAATCTTCTGTGCTTACAAGTTGATTGAACTATGTAATGAATTTGCCCTCCAATTCGTCTTGTCTGTATTCTACACTATCTAGAGATTACCTATGTAATTTATTCTTTCGTTTATTTTCGTTACTAATCACTATATCGAACAACATACTTGCGGTTCACAACTTTCTCGTAGTGGTATAGGATATATTGATGTCTGATCGTGTATTAAATCAAGCTTTGGCTCTTCTCTTCAACAGACGGAGACGCTATGGAGCCTGGGAGGAGGAAACACCGGAACGTAGCGAGGTCCAAACTTAGAATTCATCAATTACCATGACAAAGAAAGCTATCATGACGACACTAATATTATCGAATATTCTCATTATAAGCGCGATGTCCTGTTTGAATTTATGGATTTGACACACTAACGAAATATACATATTTAATAATTTAGAATATGATATCCAGAGAGACCGCGAGGAGGGGGTAGTAAAACGATCACGAGCCGAGTTGTGAACACCATCCGGAGACCGATCTGAAGATATGAAAGTATCGAAGAGGCACCGAGCCGATACGATTGTACATGGTGTATCGAAGAGTTCGACTTAAATTAGGTGCAACTATAAGTGTCGTTTGGTAACAGACGGAGGGAATATTACACATACAGAAGAGAAGTTAGTATGAACTAAAGTATTAGGGTTAACAAACCATGTCAAATGTTAATGTCGTCTCAAAAAATGGTTATAAGAATAATACCCATATGGAGTTGCAAGTGTGTAATAAGCGAAGGAATTATGTCTAGAGCCAAACAGCTTTAGCAGTTCGTCACTATTATCTTGAATAAAATACCCCTGAGATTTTGATTAATATCTCCTATTATTTGTACGGTGAGATGCTTCATCTGTTCTCTACCGTGCATGTTTAATTATTGTATAAAAACCGATAAATATCCAGATCGGGTCATCTATCATTTCATTTTATCAATCTCCGGTGAAGCAAACACAGCGGAGATCCACTATACTATATGAAATATAGCAAAATGTAGGAATGATATATACCACATCGGATGACAGTCATTCCATGAATGCATCACGTTCCATACATAATAACGCACGATATCGAGATAATAACAATTTTATTATTCGTCGTATGCGAGTTTGAGTCGTCTCATAAAGTCCAGGTAAATAGTATAATACTTGTCTACCGATATTCACTCTATTGTAGTTATGTCCATCGACCGTATAAGGAAAGCCACTAAAACCTTCTATCACGTTTCCATACCTCCGCAAAAAATCCACAAGAAGGGGTTTCATTCAGCGCCTTATGTACTTATCGCAACAGTTTATGTCTTATGTCTAATACTCACAGCTGGTAAAAGCTTCGTATTAATCTCTCCGAATATTTCGAGGCGTACAATATGATGTAACACAATATATTGGGCTTACTGAAAAATATGAGGAAAAGTATATAGAACAATCTCAATATAAAGATGGCTAGGTGAGTAAGGTCTAGAGAAAGCGTTAGTCCAATCTAGAGATCTACTAGACAAATTTGATGAACTATGAAAGGATAGTATATTTAATGAAGAATTACGTATTATCTACGAAACGAAATCTTAAAATGGGTTAATTAAAGTACGGGGGCGACGACTGATACTATTATTGTTCGTCTAAAGAAAAAAATTTGCGATAAATTTGCGTAAAGTTTTATCGGCCGGTATAGAAAATGAAATTTGTGAAAAATGAAATAAATTAATAATAAATATTTTATTGTCGTTGTTTTTAAAAAAAACATATATATATTATAAAAATGATGGATAAAGCATATGGAGGGGATAATACATTTGAATCCTGTGGTGTTATTTTGGAGTAAAAAGCATGAAGTTTTACCACACAAGTTAATAAAATAGCCTTATCGAGAATTGATGATAAAGCATAATATTTAGAAGCAATTAAAACAGGGAAGTTAGGACATTATAGAATAAGTTAGTTGGCGCCAACAATTTTAACAAAAGGAATAAGTTTAGGTTTAAGAAAATCTGATACGATCTAACAAAATAGTGCATGTTAGTTGTAAGTTAGGTTTTAAGAAAAAAACAAAATATTAAAAAATATTGCATGTTAGTTGTAAGTTAAGAGTTAAGGAAAAATAAAAATTCATGTAGTTGTAAATTAGAGTTAAGGAAAACATACGCACGTTATTTTTATTATTTTTCTCTATAATAGATAATGGGTGAAAGGCTCTACATTGGAAAGATGAGAATAGGGAGCTCACAATCAAGAACATCATTTCTTATTACCATCTCCTAATTGTAGAATTCTGATTATTGGTGAGTCTGGATGCGGTAAAACGAATTTACTGCTAAAAATGTTACTTATGGATAAGTGTTAGATATACTAATTTATGTTGTTTTTGGAAAGTCTTTATAACAATAAAGAATATAAAATTAATAAAATTCAGGATTTGATAAGGATATAATAAAAGCGAAGTTCTTGAATTATTGGAGAAAGGAGGAGGTGATATCGATTCCTTTATTAGAAATCTACCTATAAATAATAAAAAATCGAAATATAAGGTAGAATATTATGAAGATTCTTCCAAAATTTTAGACCCGAAAGATGTTAATACTAAGAAGAAAAATTTATTTGTATTTGATGATATAATGAACGATCAAATCAAAGTAAAGCTGAAGATTATTATACGGAGAAGACATAATAATACACTTACCTTATTTAGTCAAAACTATTTTAAAATTCCTCGTCAAACAATACGATTCAATGCCTAATGTATTTTATATTGTTCTCCATTGCCTATTAAAAGATTAAGTTAATATTTTAATGATTATTTCAAAAGATATGACGTGGGAGATTTTCGTATTTTGTGAGACTGTTTGGAAAGAACCATTTGGTTAAATGTTTATTAAAATAAAAAATTACGCACTAGGAGACAGGGAAGATATCAACTAATGTTAAAGACTATATATGTAACCTAAAGTTTTTTCTCTTAAAATCAAATGTATATTTCACAATACAATCCAAAAGCCCATAACATCGTTTACCTTGAGAACAATAATAAGTCATCTCTTGAAATCAAAATATATTAACAGAAAACAAGATTTTCGAGACGAGAATTAGACCCTGATCATTAAAAAAAACGTTGAAG
>JABUQX010108984.1:0-15000 GCA_015478945.1 Trachelipus rathkii
TGCTTTCTGAAAAACAATGAAAGCTTAGTGAATAATAAATATCTTTAGCGTCAATCATTACAGTTCAAACATTTTCTGTAACGTTAATTTAACTAAAATATTAATATTAATAAATCAGTCAATTTTCTAATGAATTTTGAAACTTCAAGTTCTATCATGATTCCACATTACTCTTAAGAGTCGTCCCACTTTGAAGTGTAAACAGGAGAGAGAGAGAGAGAGAGAGAGAGAGAGAGAGAGAGAGAGAGAGAGAGAGAGAGAGAAGAGAGAGAGAGAGAGAGAGAGAGAGAGAGAGAGATGATAGAATGAGAGAAAAAGAGAGAGAGGGCGAGAGAGAGGGCGAGAGAGAGAGAGAGAGAGGGGGCGAGAGAGAGGAGAGAGAAAGAGAGAGAATGAGTGTGTGAGAGAAAGAGCAAGAGAGAAAGGAGATGGAAAGAGAGAGAGAAAGAGAGAGAGGGAAAGAGAGAGAGAGAGAGCTATTGATCATTTTATTTTTCTCTAATATTGATGATGAATTATTTACACAATATTCATAACGTAAAAAAATCGTAGTTAATAATAATACTTTTAGAGAATAACTAAAAACATATTTGGAATCTGCATCAAAAATTGTATAAAAACAATAAAAATAAAAATAAATAAAATAAAAATAAATCGTTGAAAAAAATAATAATAAGAAACACATTTCTAGTTTTAATTAAGTTTTAATTATATAATAATAAAAATAAATATTATTATATTAATAATATTAAAAGAGAACTTTAATAAATCTTATTTTTTATGTTCTTATTTAAAAAAAATTCTTATTAGATTAAAATTCATTTTTAATTAACTCAAACAACTTCAAATATAACATCATTTTATATATATATATATATATATAAGTATATATATATATATATATATATATATATTATATAATATATATATTATATATATATATATATATATTATTACGTATATAATATAGTATTATGTATATATATATTATATAAATAAATATAATAAGTATATAATATATATATAAATATATATATATATATTATATATATAGTATATATATATATAGCTATAGGAATTTTATATATATAGTATAGTATATATACTAGTAGTATTATCCTTTGATGTAATAACGATATATATATATATATATATATTATATATATAGTACTATATATATATATATACTATATATATATTATAGTATATGATATATCTATATATTACTATATATATATATATATTAATATATATTAAATATAATATATATCTTATATATATATTATTTTTATATATATTAATATATATATATATATATATAATATATTATCAGTATATATATATCATAATATGTTATATATTATATATTCGTAAATATAAAAATTTTTAATTATATATTTTATATAAATTAAAAATAAAAAATAAAAATTCATCAAATAATATATGAATCATAAATTTATTATCCTAATGATTTTATATATTGAATATCGTGAAATTGATTTTTGAATTGTATATATTTATAGCTTGAGTTTATATTATAACTTCACTGACAAAATAAAAATAATTATTATTAATGATTCAATCCATTATATTATATCATATATATTTAACTATTTATTATATAATACTATATATATATATTAATATATATTATATTATATAATATATTATAGTATATACTAATTATTATATTATATGATATATGTATATATAAATATATATACTAAGTATATATAGTATATATTATATATATATATATACGTAGTAATATATATTACATTTATAGTATCTTAGTTATATGCATCATATTGATATATATAGTATTAGTAGTTTTTGAATAGTATAGGTACGAGATAATTAGTTACTTTGATTGTATAATATATATATATATATATATATATATATTTGAATGTTAATGTATTATTTATCCTTATATATATTGTAGTTATATACATAAATATATATATAGTATACATAAATATATATAATATATATAATATATACTATTATATAATAATATATAAGTAATATATATATATATATATATATATAATATATAGTATTATATATTAGCTCTATACTATATATATAAATATATAATATATATGTAATATAATATATTATATAATATATATATATATAGTATTATATATATATAGTATTTATATACCTTATACTTATATATGATATATATATATATATATATATATTATATATATAGTAATATTATATATACCTGTTTACTTTTAGGTTTCCTTCTTTTTGAAGTTGAATTTATTTGTTTTTTATCTAAATATTTAAATTTATTTATTTATTTATATATTTATAAATTGCTTTCAACTACTTAAATGATAGCTTATTTAATAAGCATCTTTATGTTTAAAATTGTGCAATGTTAGTTTTACAAAAGAAATTTTCTTTCAATTTATTTAAATTTCTTATATTATATTTTTGGGCGTATTTTTTAATGATTTTCCACCAATCAATTCTTCATCGGGAGTCCAGATCATTCTTGATATTTATTATATTTAAATATTATTAATAGAAGAAAATTACAAAATATTGATTATGTAAAACTATAATGGTATTTCTAAACTCTGTATGTTTTAATACAAATTTAATTTGACTATAATGAGTGTTTTTTACTAGTTCCTTTTTGCATGTATTCTTATATGTATTTTGAACTGAAATTTCGAACTAAGTTTTGTAAGAAATATAAAAAAAAATTCTTTTTGATCAGCCAATACAATGATTGCATGATTCTGATGCTGAATTTTTTATAACTTTATTCTTCTATTGTGCAATAAAGTAAGGCTTAATTAGCTTATCTACCCTCACATTCGAACTGGATCAATTGTTCGTGTAGGTGAGTTTGGAGGGTACGCGGTATGATATATTAGAGCGACCCTTTAATCGCCGAGATTTTATTGCGCTTTGGAGATAACTTGGTGTGAATATGACATGTCGTTACAGAGTCTGATTCAATAAAGTATTAGGTTGATCGGAGCGTCGTATTTGTGTGCTTAGTGATTGTTTCGCAGTAATGTGATACGTAATGAATATAGAGGTATAGAATGATGCGAAGATTGTAAACTTAAGTTCGTAGGTAATTAATATTCTTTAAGGTTGTTTGATACTTTTTTTATAGCAACATTTCTAGTCTGAATATATACATGGAATATTAGGTGAACATCTTATGATATTAAAGCCATTACGATCCACAGAGTACCTATGAAAATATAGGTAGGAAAAGTAAATCATTTCTTTTTATCGATAAGGTAATATAATAATTATTTATTATTTATCTATTAGTGTATTCAATTGTATATTTCATGAGTACATAGATACACATATGTGATCTAGTTTTGAGCCCCGACTTTTACGTGCTCGAGGAAACCGGGCTTTATATTATATATTTTATATATCATATATATTATATATATATATATAATAATTGCTATAAATTAAATTCATAACAATTGTTATAATTTAAAGATGAAAGTGCAAAACCTATTATCCTTAAAAATTAAGAAAAAAAAAAACCTTTTTTTATTTTTTTTTTTGGGCGCTCCGCCCCTTTGGAGCGGGGGGGGGTTTTTTTTATCTAGATGTGCAGGTGCATAACCTCGATCTAGTCCCATCTTCGTAGATCTTCTTCTCTTGTACCAATGGAAAGCTAGAGGAGCGAGCTGATTGTTGCGCTATTATCAGTTCGCCACTTACTACAATGGCACAGTATTTGTCGAAGATACTCTCTTCCTCCTAGATACAGGAGCTTCTTTTTCGAGCCTATCTTCTTCAGTCGTAAACAACATGTAATTATTTTCAACCAATGTCAATTGTTCCGCGGTCAATGGCTTCTTTTAGAAGTCTCATGGGGAAATAGCGACATATATAACGATCAAGAAGATTCCTCTGGAATTCTCTTGGACTTTAATAGCTGATATCGCATAGATTGTGACACTTTTACAACTTAATTATCGATTGTGCGAGAATAAAATTCTTCAAGACACAAACATTTCTCTTCTAGCACCTCCTTAAGTCTCCTTCGAAGAAGTTCCTTCATTGCAAATCAACTCTAACATTGAAGACTATAATATCTCATCTTTCCTTTAGAAGTTTCCACTGCTAACATCCCCTATCGACTTGACGAACATCAAATTTAATAAAAAAAAAACTATTCACTACATAGAGACTGGTGTTTCTCCGCCAGTGTTCACAAGACCTTGCCGTGTTCCAGAAGATAAACTCAAAGCGGCAAAGGCAGAATTCGATAATATTTTGAAAAACCGAATCATTAGTTTTTCTAAGTCTTCTTGGGCTTCTCTGTTCCATCTTGTGGCAAAGAAAACCACAGAAACTTGAGGACCTTGTAGTGATTACAGATCCTTGAATATTACCACTAAAAGAGATGGGTATCCACTTCCTCCCATTCAAAGTCAGTCGCAACTCCTACATGGATCAACAATCTTCAGCAAAATAGACCTTCAGAGGAAATATCACCAAATTCCAATACGACCGGAGGACATTGAAAAGATTGCCATAACAACTCCTTTTGACCTTTTTGAATATGTTTCTATGACATTTGGCTTCAAAAATAATGAGTCTAGTTTTAAACGCAAAATGGACTCCATTTTCATACCTCCCATTGGTAATTTTTTCTTCAACTCTTAAACAGAATTAAGAACATCATAGGTCAGTTTTCAAGCTTCTCCAAGAAAATATTTTCAAAATTTCCTCAGAAAAATGTAAATTATTCAAGTGATCTCTCAGCGATTTGGGATTTCATATATCTTTAGAGGGAATTTCTCGTTCTTCAGAAAAGCCGTCCGAAATTTCCAAGTACCCTATTCCTCGAGACTCCCCAGCTCTTAAAAGATACTTGGGAATGATTGAATACTAACGACGTTTCATTCTTTATTTTGCAAAGCTCGTCTTTCCTTTATCAGAATAAGCGAACCACTATTAAAAAGATGAGTCCCTCACTCGGAATACAAAAGAAGAAGTAGCCTTTACCGAAACCAAAAAGCCGCAAATCTTTCCTTATCTCTTTCGAATGTGGTCCATCTTCAATTTTAAACTTAATATTTATAGGAACAACCCTTCATCAGATGATTGATGGGCAGCTAGTACCAATTGATTTCCACAGCAAAAAGCTACTTGAACAACAACAATGTAAATACTCATAAGCGAGCCACTATTCAAAAGATGAGTCCCTCACTCGGAATACAAAAGAAGAAGTAGCCTTTACCGAAACCAAAACGCCGCAAATCTTAATATTTATAGGAACAACCCTTCATCAGATGATTGATTGGCAGCTAGTACCAATTGATTTCCACAGCAAAAAGCTATTTGAACATCAACAATGTAAATACTCATAAGCGAACCACTATTCAAAAGATGAGTCCCTCACTCGGAATACAAAAGAAGAAGTAGCCTTTACCGAAACCAAAACGCCGCAAATCTTTCCTTATCTCTTTCGAATGTGGTCCATCTTCAATTTTTAACTTAATATTTATAGGAACAACCCATCATCAGATGATTGATGGGCAGCTAGTACCAATTGATTTCCACAGCAAAAAGCTATTTGAACAACAACAATGTAAATACTCATCTTTGGACCCTGAAATTTTAGCAGCATACTATTGTGTTATTCTTTTCAAGCATATAATGGAAGGAAGATATGTCATCCTGTGCACTGATAACTAACCTCTCGTTTCCGCTTTCTACAATAGGAATCAAGCAAAAGTTGTCGGCAACAACGTCTTCTCTTCATCTTAGCTGAAAATGCCTCTTCAATAACCATTCTAGGGGAGCATAAATCATCGTGGCGAATACTTTATCCTCAATATCCTGTGAACCAGTAGATGCCTTCATTTATATATTTCTGTGGATCGTCTTCCAATACAACAGATGAAGTCTGATACCACTTTTCAGCCTACTTGTCTTTATTCTTCATCTTTCACCGAGAGTGATCTTTCAAAGTATGGCTGTATGGTCGTAAATATCTTTAGCTTTTCCACAATCATTCTTTACAAAAAATCCTTGTCATCGCAAACCAATCTTCACATTTCATCAGCATGTTCTCATCTGGCAGTCTTAAGGTTGTTCTGCATCTTTTAAAGACCGAGGTGGTTCCCCGGCTTCTACTGTCCTGCCAGGTTCAAGACTTGGTACTGAGTTTTTTCAACAGTGCCAAGCTAGACCAAATATATGACGCTATACTAAACCAGCACCTATTGCTTAAATGGAAATTCCCTCACCATCGTTTTTGAACAAGCAACATATCGAAATACGAGACACCATTACCATCCATCGCTCCTTTGACGATATTTTCACCTCCATCGTTTTCAGAATATCATTCTCACTTGCATCAAACAAAAACCACTAAGCGTACTGGAAGCAATTCCTCGTACAAAAAAATTGACTTCACGATTCTGTTCACATATTTTGCTTTTAAATGCTAGAAATGTACAGGCTGGAGCAATTCTCTTTAAAACGTCTACCCTCGGGGAAAAATAGTTTAAAAAAAATGTTTTTTCACACGAACTATAAACTGATTGATTTCTTAGACCTCCGAACAACCGTTTATCCTCTTCCTTCAGCAATATTGAATCATCATCGGAAAGGATTTCATACGGTCTCTGACGAGCCCTATCATGCCGGCGGAAAAAATCGGTTACTCTTCTCTCCAGTCATCAATGCTATAGTCTTGTTGCATTACCCCTGATATGACTCCGCCCGATTCATAGCTTATTCCATTACACCTGGTAAACAGGAAAACCTCTTTGTCCTTTAGATTTTTCACGCCATTTCAAAAATAGAAATATATTTACATAAATCACAATATATGGATCACATGAAACAAACGGATATTTGACAAGTGACACATCTACAAAACAACATGGGATCATCATACACTGTCCTAACTCAAGTTAGTCAACCTGTTCGTACGTTTTCTTTTTCTAAATTATTCCACCTGAAGACGTTTTTAATCTTGCCTCCCCCTATTCTGGCCCTTGCAAAGGTTTCCTTAAACGGAATGGGATTGATGCTACTCGAAAGATACAACTTCCTGATGAAACGACGGATGCCGTTTCGAATAGTCGTTTAACGAGCCTGACGCTCTCTCCTTCGACTTGGCTCATTCCCAGATGGTCCTCGAATCACGTTGATGATTTCGCTCTGGGCTGTTAGTTTGCCACCCTCTCAATGAGCTCAACTGAGTCGTCTTCAATAGACAACCACATCTAAATATTGAACAACAGGTACGAAGCTTTAAATGAAATAGGTCAGCCCAGTGCGTAAGTTGTGGCTATAACCATGCTTAAAATTAAATTAATGATTAATTGTGCTCTGCTCTTGGTTGGGCGAGAAGTAATCATATAGTGTTCACTATAATGGGCATGTTTCAAATAATATTTAGAAGTGTTTAAAAACTGCTCAAATAAATTGACGCTGCTTAAAGAATGAAAGTTTCTACATGCATAGTATGGGGACTAGCGCAAATAGTCGACAGGAGAAATGTTGTAGACTATAATTTTTTGTGAATTCTCCTCTTACAACAAAAAATACATTTACATTTATTTATCTTGTTTTTTTAATGTTATTATACTGACCTCGCCTTCAATCTAATCCTCCATATTTTTTTTCGCAAAATTTTTTTATTATTATGTCTTTTAAGTTCTGTTCCGCTAGGCATTCTTGTAAATATATTTTTCTTGGCGGCCTTCCTTAATTGTCGCAAGTGGTAGTGGTTTCTTTTAATACAAGTTTACTTTTTTTCTTCTCTTAGATATCAAGTTCTGCAAGTATCCAGAGCAGAGAGAATTTTAAGAAGTGTAATAGTATTTCTCTTGTAAGTGTCTTTTGGATATATATTGTGTTAATTAACACTGGCCAATTTTGGTAATAATTTCATATGTGATTCTTATTAGTATATATCGTTCTACCATTCATAATCAAGGTTTGTTTATCTCATTCCTTATAGAGATATATACAGTTAAAAATAGGGTTTTATCTAACACGACTTTTTTTATCATATCCTGGTTTTTGCCTTCAGCATCTCTTAGTAGCCTGAAGGCGTAAAACACTATCCCCGCACTGCTATAAGGTGAGAAAAAAACTACTTTTTTCATTGTGAAAGCAAGACTAGTGTTTCGACCGTTGCTAATGTTCAGTAGTTTTCGCAATGTAAGAAGAAAGTCTTATCCGGAGAGCCTCCAAAAAAACCAACGATCAAAATCACAATCCAAAACACGAAGAGTAAATAATTAACAGAAAGTTTATATAAATTTTATATATGATCATATATATCCTATACACTATAGTAATATATATATATATTCTATATATATACTTATATACTTAATATCGTAGTATATATATTTATATATACATTAATATTATATTATATATTATATATATATTAACTGGTATATATATAAATATATATATATATATATAATAATATATATATTATTAATATTTATAGTATTATATTATACTATATATTATATTGTATATGTATTAAAGGTTGGGAGAGGTATGGGAGGATAGGTGGAGAAACGTGGGAGGGACGGAAATTGGGGAGGTGGAGGGGGAGTTGGAACGAGTATTTTTAAAGAGGGCATCGTATGGTGAAGAGGCATAGAAGATATGTGGATGTAAAAAGGTGGGTTGCAAGCAGAAGGAAAGGTGAGCTGGAATGGTGGAGTGATGGAGGTGAAGGCCAGTGGCATGAAAGGAAAAGGAGGCTTATGGTGAAATGGTTGGGAAGTAGGAGAGAAGATAGCTGGGAGGAATATAGATGGGTTAGTGTGGAAGCAAAGAGGGCGGTGAAGAGGGCGAGAGAAGAGCACAAGAGGAATGGTGTAGAAAAGTGACGGAAAAATTTTGAATCGGGGAGTAAGATGTTCTGAAAGAAGTTATAACAAGAAGAAGACGGAGGGGTTGGGGAGAGGATTAAGGAGGAGATGGGGAATGGATACGGAAGGAGAGGATCAGGGATGAGAAGAGGGTGGGGGGAGTTATTTTAGTGGACTATTGATGAGTGGTGAGGTAGCGTCGGAGGAAGAATTGGCAGGACGGTGGAGGAAAATGGGGAACTGAAGGTGCGGAGCGGAAGGGGGCGATGATTAATACAAATGGAGGACCTCATACCCCTATAAAGGAAAAAAAGGGGAGTCCGCAGGTCTGGATGGGAGTGTGAGAATTGGAAAATGTTGCAGAAGGGGAGGTTAGGCGGTGGAGGAATCGCGCTGCATTAGTGTTATATACATATGTTGGAGGAGATGGTGGGTACCCACAGAGATTGGGAGGATGGGTTTGTTTATGGTTTCCCACTGTATAAGGGAAAGGGGATAGGAATGGAATTGATGGAAATTATGAGGTATATTTGTCTTTTAAGTGTGGTAGGGTAAGTGTACGGAAGAATACTGATTGAGAGAGTAAAAGAAAAGGTTTAACGGAGGGGAGAATAGGGAAAGACAAGGGGGATTTAGGGAGGGAAGAGGGTGTGTGGGACGAGTGTTTTACATCTAAAAGTTGACATTGTGGAAGAAAATAGTGATCTAGGATCAGGAAAAGGGGATAAGTGTATGTGGTGTTTTCATAGATTTAGAGAAAAGCATATGCATAGAGTGAATAGGGGTTTTGTGGGAGGTGTTGGAAGGGATGGGGTGGAATGTAGGAAGGGATTAGGGCTTTTTATAGGAATATTAGAATGTGTGTGAGAGTGTTAGGAGGGGAGAGTGAGATGTTTGGTGAGTGGTGTGGAATTGAGGCAGGGGGTGTGTTGGTCTGCCGTGGCTATTCAATTGTTTATGGATGAGTCGTTTGCAGAGGAAATCGTGAGTGAGAGGGGCAGGGGGTCGAATTGATGAATGGGAATGATAGAAGGGCAAGTGAACACTGATACTGTTTGCGGTGAATAGTGCCCACACAAGCTGGCGAAGAATCGCGCTGAAGGGGCTGAGGTATTGGCATGAAGGAGTTTGAGAGTAATGTGTGTGACAAAAAGGGGCTCAAAGATAAATAGGTAAGAGTAAAAGTGGTTGTGTTGAGGAGGAAGGGAAGTGAGTGAAGGGGGAGGGGTTAAGATGTTTTAGAGGTAGGGGGTTGTATGTAACTTGGAGAGAGTATAAGCTTTTTAGTATTTTAGGGATCGGTTATGGGTAAATGGGGGGGAGGGGTAGGAGGAGAAGTCATAGGGTAGGTGAAGGAATGAGAGCTTTGAGTGAGTCTGAGAGAAATATGGAAAGGGGAGGGTCTATCACATCCGACGTTAGATAAGTATCGTTATGAAAAATCTGTGTACAGCGGTGTTGTATTGGGTGCTGTACGTGGGGTTGAATGCCAGGTCCAGGAGAAAGTTGGAAGTTTTTGAGATGAAAGGGGTTGAGAGCGGTTTGTGGGGTTAACAGAAGGGAGAGGAATAGATCACAACTGGAGTGGAGGGTGATTGGATGGATGGTCTGGTGGGAATGAGCGAGATAGGGAATGTTAGATGGTAGTGGGCATGTAGTGAGCAATGGAGGACAGAGGTTGGTTTAGAAGACCGTTGGGGGTCGGGGGGATGGAAGGAGAGGAGGGGGACGACCAATGACGGAGCGTCGGATTGGATCGGAATAAAGGGATGCTGGAGGAGCGAAGGGATGAGGAAGGCAAAGAGGGTATGGTGCTGGCGAGGATAACGAGTGGGGTGGAGGAGTGTTTGAGTATAAGATAGAGCGGGGCTGTGTGCAATGAGGAGGCTGTAGACGCCGACTACCCTTCGCCTCAAGCGAGGACAAAAGATGTAGGTGAATAATAAATATAATTAAATATAATTATTATACTATATATAGTATATAGTATATATATTATATATAAGTTAATATATATTTATATATATACTATATATATAATATAATATAGTATATACCCCCTCCATCCATTATATACTATATACGAAATATTTCCTTTCTAACTATTAATTTCATTCTTATGCAGTTAGTCATACGGGATACGTTTTGGTCTCTTCATTACGCGACTGGTGTTGGTAGCCCACCTAGAGGATTAAACAGAGCAACCATTTCTGCTTTTCAAATCGATTCACACTGGCAGAATTTCATAATATACTATACTATATAGTAATAGTAATATAAATATATATATATACATACTATATTATATATACTATTATATAAGTTATGTATATATTATATACTCTATATATATTTATAATATCTATACTTTCAATTCACCAATATTTGCTACTATATGCGTAGTTTTAAAATGTATTTGTTAAGGTACACTCTGAGAGTTTGCTCTCTGCGGTTTTTGGGCTTACTTCATTGATCCGATTTTATATGGAATTAAATAAAATTCGTTCTTGAGAAGCAGCGTTTTATTGCACATAGTTGAAGAGAAAAATCAATTTAACTACACTGGCGACCTTGCCAGGATGATGACTCGATAAACACCTTCAAAATAGTCGTTATTCCCAAAGCAAAACCCCTATGCTTTACAAAATATTTTGAAACAATTAAAAACGAAAGAGAAAGAGCGCTACTCCCTCCAATACCTGTAATTAATATAGTGCGTAAATATATTGACTAAAGCTATTTAATCTTTGATGATTCGTCTTCAAAAAAAGACATCTTTGCCCTTCTAGGCATTGATATGTTGTTAAGTATTAGTCTTTAATTTGCACTATAAGGTCTTTTACCACAGATCAACTTTGTGCAATAACCGTATTCAAGTATGTAAACAGTTTTTTAATTCTGTAAATGCCTTATAGGAAGTCAGAAAAAAATAAGAAGAGACCCATAACTTCGTAAGGGTGTACTACAAATATATATATATATATATATATAATATATATACTATATTACTATATTATATTATTATAACTAACTGACCTAGTACTAGTATTTAATTATGAATAGATATTAATATTATCCTATATATTATTAAATATATATTTTATATATATAATATATACAAGCCAATATATATATATATTATATATATTATATTATATTCTATATATATAATATAATATATACTATATATATATATATATATTATATAATATCACTAATATTCTATATATTATATATAATCTATATATATATAGTATATTATATATATATAATATATATATATATATATATTAAAAAATTTAAATTAATTTTACTATATTCTTTAATAAAAAAATTGTATTAAGCATATATTATTAACTATATATTATATATATATAACTATTAATTATATCTATAATATTATTATACTATTATATTCTATAGTATATATAATATATATAATATATAATATATATATATTATAGTCAATATTAATATATATACTTATATATCCATATATAGTATATATAATAACATCAGAGTTCCTATAATGCCGAGAAGAAATGCTTATAGGCAGTACTTTAAGCCCGATAGCACGGAGAAGGGCATTGTAGTTTGTCAACTGAAGCAATGCATCAAGTTGAGTAGGAGGGTCCACAAAAGGAACGAGTGTTCATTTGCAGCCGAAACTTGAAAAGGAATTTAAAGAATATAGAAAGGTGCAGAAACAAGAAGTTTTAGAACGTGCGAAAAATAGAACAGCATCACCAATCGATATGAATGGGAAGGCGGACTCTTCAAAGCAGTCACTCAGTGAAATTGCTGAAGAAATGAAAACTGAAGTTATTATCGGAGATCCTGATTTCGATGATAAGGTTGATGTTGATTTTTCAAGTTCAGCATCGCGGACCGTCAGTCTATCTTTGGGCCTATTGATTACTACCGCGATTCTGCAATGGATTGTCTGGTGGTAGACTGCCTCTTTATGAGCTGGCTATGCACTGTGGCAACGAACATTTTCGGAAAGCATCGTGGACCGTCAGTCTATCTTTGGGCCTATGGATTACTACCGCGATTCTGCAATGGATTGTCTGGTGGCAGACTGCCTCTTTATGAGCGGGCTATGCACTGTGGCAACGAACATTTTCGGAAAACTATCGGCCTTGTTATTTATTACATGTCTCCAATATTAACACGAGATGCCGCGTGAAGGAAAGTTGCGAAAGGTAATCACACCGAAGATCTATGACGCAGTAAGATGGAGAATTTCACAATTGTTGTGTGGATTTTTGTCATTGTTATGCTTTGACACTGATTTTTGGAGTTCTATCACTTAATAATCGTACTTGAGTTTTTTCATTCATTTTATTGATTCTAACTGACAACGAAAAATGATCGTTCTGCAATGCAAGCCAGTTTTTTACCTCCACACGGCCGAAAACATCACTACAGATCTTCGAAGCATAATTGAGCAGTGGAGTCTCCATTGTAGGCTGCACCTTGTACTACCTAATTCAGCTGCAAACACGGTGGCTTCCATGAGAGTTTGACAAATCGGCGATACTAACTGTTTTCTGCATTTGCTTCACGTAATTTATACTAAGGAGGTTCTGGAGCAGCAATCAGTAGCTGAAATGCTTGAGCATGCCAGCAATGTCGAAAAGTATTTCGCTAACAAGCAGGAATACAAAGAAACTCTACGCAACACATTTGATGCACTGAATCGGCAGCCTCTTCTTTTTCTTCGCAGACAAGCTATATGGTGGAAAAGTACCAACAATGGGCTAAGCCGTCTACTTCATCTAAAACATGCCATCGCCTTGGCTTTGTCCATTTTAGAGGAATCTGAAATCACTGTGAGTAATTCTCACAAACTGATATCGAATGATTGGCGCTTAATTGAATCGATGAACTCGCTGCTTTCACTCTTTGAAACAACCATGCTGATGGCAAAAAAGGACGCACGTTGCATAAACGAGATAATTTTCTATGAGCAAGCTTTAAGAAAAAATTTAGATAATGCAGAGTCACTATGTCACAATCACACAACAGAGTTTGCTTAAATACATTCATGTATATATATATAGTATATAATATATATATATATACTATATATATATATATATTATGTATATATATATATATAATATATTATATTATAATAGGTATATATATACATTCATATATATATACTATATATATATTAGTATAGTATACATAACAGGGTGTATCATTAATATTGCGGAAAAAAATTGTGTGATATACTTCGCGTAAATATAAGATAATATGTGTGTCATAAACATTTCACCGAAAACCCCTCTTTTCAAGATACAAGGTGATGAAACCTATTTAAACATTAACTTAACAATAAACAGTAAACTAAATTTGGAAAGGTAATTAACAAATTTCATTCAATTTATTTAATTATATGAATACATACATTACTGCACAGAAGAAAATATAACAAGAGAAATAGTGGCGTATTTAATTTTTAAGGTTTATAAAAATGTTGAATACCTACACCCCCAGAGGCAATATAGACCTCTATTCCTGCGAACGCATTGATTGGGCGAACAAGCGTTTCAAGATAGTATCCGTGTGTGTGTGCCAAATTGTGCCACAAGATGCGAGTATGCAAGCCCTTAATTCTTTGGGACTCTCAACTGTTGCTGTATAAACCAAATGTTTTTTAGGTGACACCAACAAGAGAAATCAATGCATTTAGGTCTGGAGATCCGCGGAAACCAAGGTTCTGTACCTACTCGACCTATCCAACTACGGTGGATATCAGTGTTAAATAGTTACGAGCAACCTCAACTGAATAAGGCTGAGTGCGTCGGTGCATGAAATAATTTTAAGATCTTAATCTGTAAATCGGGAGTCTTCCAGTACAGCAGGCAGTCATGTTCAAAAATTGGTGATAAACGTATCTAGTAAAGCCTCACTGGTAAAAGAATGACCTATCAAATGGTCGGCAACAATCTCCGACCCATACATTTGATGAAAACTGGTGTTGATGGGTGGCTTTCAAAACTAATTCATGTGGGTTTTCATCAAGCAACATATGTGATTGTTTGTGAAAGAGTTCGATATGGCGTCTCTGGAAAAAATTTGCCTCATCGGTGATCAATATTTTCTGCTAATGGTGATGATT
>JABUQX010108984.1:20000-23253 GCA_015478945.1 Trachelipus rathkii
GTAAGGATAAAGGATATGTGCCGATTGGAGAAATGTCTGATGGAAAGAGAAAATCAAGGGGTACTAAGATGGTATGGTTACGTGCTTAGAATGAATGGTAATAAAAGATTGACTAAGATGGTTTTTAAGCCCAAAGTGGTAGGCAATAGGAGAAGGCGCAAACCCAAATGTTTGTGGGTTAATGGAGTAAAGGAGCTATTATGAAAAGGGTATTAGTATGGATGAAGAAAATAGATTAACGGGTGATAGGATCACTTTTAGAAGAATAGTTCATGGAAAGTTCCGTCAAGGGTTGCAATTAATTGAACAACCTGGAACATAACAAATAAGCCAATAGCATTCCCAATTATATGTTAATAAAAGATACGGTCCTTATTTTTTTTATACAGAAATCGTTATACTTACACTTGAATTTCAAAGTAATCTATAAAATTTTAAAAGACTCTAAAAAAAATGAATAGTATGATATACAATTGGCTGTGTATAGTATGTTGTCATATATATCTAGTGCAAAGGTGTATTCATTTATAGAGCTTTTTTTTTTTACATTTTAATTACTTGTAGCTTAGGTTACTTCAATTAAATGTTTTGCAAGCATAAATTGCTCTATTTTTTTCTTATATGATTTCGTTAACAATTTATTACCACATCAATATAATAAATATATTTTCTTAATGCAATAGAAGCGATACATTTCCAACTTTTATTGCTATAGTCTAAAAATAATAAATGTCACCGTTGAGACATTATTTTAAACAGATAATTAAGAAACCAAATTTCTAAGGTCATAGGTTTTTGAATTTTGTGCTAAAGTCTCTCCTGGGGATAGACTATACATATTTATTATAATATTTATTATAGAATTTATATAATTCTAATTATTGCATAATGTTAATGTCATTATAAATACTATATGCACTAGCATGGCTCTATAATTGATTTTAAATATGCTCTCTTTCCACGAGTGCTCCTGCAAGACAAGTTTCAGCTTTTTATGATGCCTTTAGGCCAAGGCTCCAAAGGCAATGTTTTGCTGCTCTTAAGAGTAGTTATTTCCTGCATGAAAATAGATATAACCTTAATGGATGGGAGGTGACCACATACGCACTAATTTCCTGCAACAGTTCGAAAAAACAGGCTGTAATAAAAGAGTACTGGCTGCGAATAGGCTAGGTTCCATTATACGAGCGATAAATCGACAACCATAGCTGGTAACACATTCGCTCATCTGTAAGGAACGAAATACGCTGTTCAGTGATACGTTTCAAGCCAATCAAGCGCCAGTACTTACGAGTCATTCTTGCTTGTGTAGGACCTCAAAAACGCAGATATTCAAGTGGTAAAAAATTGCTCTTGCGAACTTTGAAATAGTGTCTGTAGACAATTTAATTATCAAATCGTCATCCATACTGCAAAGTGTTATCTTCCGAAAATGACTATATATATATATATATATATATATATATATATATATATATATATATATATATATATATATATATATATATATATATATATATATATATATATATTCATATTTGAGATTATGTATAGGACCCACCACAGACCACAGGGAAGCGGGTACACTGGGTTATATAATTAATCAACTAAAAGTGTGGGTTCTGGCTCATACATATAAACGTGCTTCTATCACAGTTATCATGCGTGGCTCATATTTTTCCTCAGTTTCCTCTGCATAATACTTATCATAGAACATTGGTTTTCACTAAGACTAATTTGTTACAATAAATAATATAATAGTTTATAAAGGCGGCTCCACACATGCGGAGTTTGTCGAACCCTTTGCCAAACATCCAATATGTGTATGGGTCATTTTGGCAAGCTTTGCTCATTTGCTTGCATTGCCTCTTTAAGGCGGCTCCACACATGCGAAGTTCGTCGAACTCTTTGCCAAAAATGACCCATACACACATGGGGTAGAATGTGTTTAGACGTACATTCGTTTATGAGGAAAAAACAAATGCAAAACGCAAAGATCCAAGGGTTTGACAAACTCCCATGTGTGGAGCCGCCTTTAGCATATCCTCAAAGTTTCAGACACTTACGTTCCTTGGGGCCCTTTCTATGTCCCTTGGAACACCGTCAGTTTAATTATAGCCACCCTATATAGTAATTCTTATTACTTATATATATATATATGTATATATATATATTTACTTTATGTATATACATATATATATATATATATATATATACTATATGTATATATTTTATATATCTCTTTCTACCCTCTTATCTCTCCTATATATATGTATATATATATATATATATAAATATATATATATATATATATATATATATATATATATATATATATATATATATATATAAATATATATATTTAAATACAAATATAATGTAAAATATATATATATATATCTATATATATATATATAACATATATATCATACATATAATATATATATACTAATAATATGTATAATATATTTCTACCATATAATAATAATATATATATATATGTATATATATATATATATATATATATATATATATATTTATATGTAATAATAATAATAATAATAATAATATATATATATATCTATATATATATTTAAATATATATATATAATAACATATATATATATATATCTTTACCTCTATATATAATACAATAATATATATGTATATATATATATAAACTCAATACAGTACATACTCTATATCTTTTTATATTATATATATATATATATATATATATATATATATATATAATATATAATCTACCATAATATATATATATATATATATATACATATATGTATATGTAACGTCACGTCACATCCATGGATCTTTCTTTACTTTATGATTATTGTATTTGTGTCAGTTTACGATAAAGATCTTATAAAAATATGCTTGGAACCTGGATAAGTAAGTACAAATGAACGTGAGTTCAAATCAACTGTGTGATAACTCGCCCGATCTACGTACGATGTTCGTACCTCAATTGGACCCCACATGATGTGGGGATGACAAAATCATCGCCTCTACAGCTTCTATCTCGATGTAATACCATTAATCTCAACACTAAGGAAGCATTTTGAACCATATTCAAAAATGAAAATGATAACGGTTTAAGAAGAATGAAGATGTAATAAAACTGTTCAGAAAATGCTTTGTTTCAGGGAACTAAGCTCATACTGTGCAACCTAACGTCGTTCTTATGTATTGCCCTATTATGGAGAAATACGTTCGGCGTAACCACAATGTCTTC
>JABUQX010108985.1:0-5000 GCA_015478945.1 Trachelipus rathkii
ATATTATATCATATATATATATATATATATATTAGTATAATATATAATATATATACTATATATACTATATATTTATATATATATATATATATATATATATATATTATATATATATTATATTATATATATATATTAATATATATATATATATCGTAATATATATATAGTATATTATATATGATATATATATATAAACTCTGGCCTCCCCAAGTGTATTTCTTCTCAGGTATCGCCCACTGATATATACTAATAATAGTATGTATATATATATATATATATATATATATATATATATATATATATATATATATATATATGATATTATATATATATATATAATATATATATATATAATATATATATATGGCCAAAACTACCAACAAGCTACCCGCCATGATAGTCTGCGAAAGACTACGAAGTAGAGGTTCCAAGAACTAATAGGCCATATTTTGGAACTAGCAGCGCTATGAAATTTTTGTATGGAAAAAAAATGGATTTTTTTTTTTAGTGGGCTCAGAGCCGACGTCGTAACCCTAATTCCTGCCGAGAGACCCCACGACTCTTTGCAATCTTTGTGTTTACCAGGGGGATATTATTTAGTTAAAAAACCAAGCAAAAAAAAAAAAAAAAAGTTTTCCATTTTCCATTCAAATTTCATACGCTGATTCGCAAAAAAATTATTAGTTTTTTTGTGGCCTATCCGTTAGTTTTAAAAGAATTTTATACGTTGATTCCAAATATTAATTGGTTTTCAGTTTTCTTGTACCTAACGTAGTTTTTCCGAGATATGCGGTGGTTTTGGTTAAAGTTTCATCGACGTACACACACACACCACAACACACACACACACACTTCTTACTATACCACCACTTACAGCATCTTTGAACACACACACACACACATCAACGAATATATATATATATATACTACCTATACTATATACATATAATATATATAATATATATATATATATATTATAATATGTATATATATTATATATTATATAATATAATATATATATATAATATATATATATATATATATATATATATTATATATATATATATAATATATATAATATATATTATATATATCATTAATATATATATATAATATATATAATATAATATAATATATATTAAGACACGGCGAACATTGAGAGTTCTCAAAATAATTGTAGTATTGGACAGGTTGGTAATAATTTTTTATTTTAGGTAAAAGAAAAAATTAGAAATTTGAATATTTTTAAAAAAATAAACTTTTTTTTTTCTATACATTTTTTTTCAATTTTCAAATATTAATTTTCAATTCATTTTATTTAATTTTTTTCAGTTTAATTTACAAACGTAAAAATATTTATTATTTTTTGTGACGTCCCACAAATAAGTGTTAGCAAATATCATATATATTAATATATATATATATATTATAATATATTATATATATTAATAATATAGTATATATATATATATATATATATATATAATATATATATATATATTATATATATATATATATATATATATATATATAATATATACTATATATATATATATATATATATAATATATTATAAGATACTATATATAATATAATAAATATATATTTATATATATATATAATATATATATATATAATATAATATATTTATATTATATAATATATATATATATATATATATATATAATATATATAAAGTAATATATATATATATATATATGGTCAGATTTTTTAATGCTCCACAGTAAATGTACGCCAAAGAACGGCGGTCTACAGTAAAAAAAAAATTTAATATATTTGGAATTTTCAACGTGGGATCCGATGGATTTTTACTTTTTTTTTTTTTTTTTTTTTATTTTCTTCTTTTTGGAATTAAATTTTTTTTTTTTTTAACTAAAAGGAATACCCAAGATTCTAAGGGTTAAACCGCAAAGATGGCCGGAGTCGGGGATCTCTCTGCGGCCTCCCGGTGAGGAAACTAAACGGCCCGACGGGGGGGAGACTAAATCCCCCCCGATCCCGGGGATGGTCTCCGCGAACCACGGACGCCTCTTTTGGTCTTTGGGTGTCGCGGTTGGAATGGTTTCCTCCGGCAGCCATCCCCTCCGGGGTAATGACAAACTGTCCCCCGTCTGTCCCCACGTCGGGCTCGAAGCCCGCTGCCTTAAATTCTTTCGGCTGAAATAATTTTTATTTTTTTTTGGAAGAATAGAATTTTTCGAATGTTTTGTTTTTTTTGTTTATTTTTTAGATGTTGAGCTTATAATCACTGATTTCAAATGAAGAAGATCGATTATTATTTAATGAATTGAGTAGTATACAGATGGGAAGTGGACGTTTCCATTAATTTAATATCCCCAAGGAGGGATATGGTCCGGGAGTAATAAACACCCTCACTAGCGTAACTTAAAATGTACATATCCACAATAAGTACCTAAATTATAAGAATAGACTGTAGTCATGCAACCTTTGTTGGTTGTCTCTCCTGACAGGTGAGACTGTCCACTTCGCCTTCCGTAGGGGAGATTAGTCGTCCCCGTCACCCAGTATCCGTCCAACCCAACATGCGACAAGGTCGAGTAAGACGACTCGCCGACTCTGCTCTATCGTTGCCGGGTGGTTCTAGCGATATCACTAGTGCCGGACTGATACCATTCGTGCTCAGGGTGTATTTCCTCCTGGAGTTATATAACAAATAAAAAATATATCTTTTACTTGGTAATCCATAGTAACACCAGAATAATGAACGAATTATTAAGGGAGGATACGGCACACAAAACCAGGACAAAATTTTTTGACAACATAGAACAAGGAAAAATGACTTTATATACTCCTCACAATCAAAGACCCAGTTAACGTAACGTTGGTTTAGGGATTGTCACGCCCATTCTCTTCCAGCAGACATGTCAGCGTTTCGGTTTAATCTGCCATTTCCAAATATAAATAAGAATGATGTCATATTTTGTATTTATCTCGTTAGGACCCTGCCCCTGTATTACTGCGCACTACGGGCGGAATACATTGAATAGGTATTTAAGCCCACATGAGGTTTTCTCTAAAATAAATAGAGCTGACGTCATTTGGGTTGCTAGAGAGATTAAGTTATAAAATCTGACCAAGTAAAAACTATATTACGAATATTTATAGGCTAAGCTAGCCATGGATATTGAATGGTAAAGTATGTGGTGGTACATCTGGATTATAGTATTAAAATAATAGACTAAAGTAGTGACAATTATCTTAACTGATGGAAGACAAGTGTGAGAGCTTATCTAATAAGATAAATAATATATGCTGTTTTCTACGTCGTGCGAGCTCACAAATATTATTATCTAAGATAGCAATCGAGTTACATTATCTAATTTATTTAGGATAGACACCTACTCTAATTGTCTACGAACCTTTTATCATTGGTAACATTGTTAAGGGTTTTCTAAACTTCAGTGTATTCGGAACTTCTATGAAAATATTACTGATAGTGCAAATTTGCTATAAGAATATAAAAATGAATTAACATCAACATCTAACCGACCGATATGGTAATTAACTCAATAGGTACATTAATACGATTTAATGCACTCATGGGTGTAATCTATTAAGATTTTAAATCACTCACCGAAAATTGAGTGGTATTTATGCCCCTATATACAGTGCGAAATATACAATAGAATGTCGTTAAAATAAACTGATCAGCAATGCTAGACGAGTTTACTTCTCTCTGGACAATCGATGAGACTGAGTGAGCTGTTGAATTAACTATACCTAAAAGCTGATAAAGGGTTTATTAAGTGCTTGACGGAAACGGCATTTATATTTTACTATTTCTTCAAAGTGTGTTGAATTCTCTGAAAGATATATAAGACTACTTGCACAGTACTTATGTTTATAATATCTATGTCCTATGATTTGATAGAATTAATATACTTAAATAAATAGGGGAAGGCAGTAAATAATGATTGATAACATTCAAGCTGAACAGTTATATAAAAAAATGAAACTTGCTTATTTACTTCTCTCACTATGGTTGCTTTATTTGGTTTAAGTTGTTGAGCTGATAGCTTGTATTAATTGGTCTGGTTGTCTTTCTCTTGTGTGTGTGGTGTGCGTATGTTTGTTGCGTGCGATGTGTGGAGTGTGGTGTGTTTGGTTTACTGCTAGTGTCAGTAAGGGAGACGCAAAGCACCTTGTGTTGAAGGTGAGGTTGTTCGCACACTCAAGTATTAATTAGAGACACATAAACATAATAATGTATTACCACAAATAGGACTCTAAAGCAATTGTGCTAATTACGTTTAATAGGTTATGGTTAAATATTGAGAGTATCATGTATTAATAATTAAAATATGTTTGACAAAAGTGTGAATAAGCTCGCTTGTTTGTATTAGTTAGTATGATTAACTTATATAGGTTGTTAAGTTGGGCAGTTTTTTTGGATTAAAGATTAACACACAAAGTTATTATTCACAAACAGTAAAAGGTGTGTGCTACTGTTTATAGTTTTGAGTGTGTTTCACTAAATTTAGACGAATGTTAATATAGTAATCAGAAATTTATATTTACGCAATGTTTACTTAATGACACAGAGTTAGTTTTAACGATATACGACATATATCACGGATTTTGGATCAAGATAGTGAAAGAGTTGAGGAACTGATTTTGTTAGTAACACACTACGATTTTTAACTATTGTTATAAGGTTCCTCATAAAAATAATTATTAGAATTAACATTATATATAAATTTATATATATTATGTAATCAAATTTAGTTCTACAATATTATAATGAATAGATATGTCAGATATGGGGTGACGATAGGTTAGGTATAGTATCTGAGGTAGCTTGTATTTTAGTTTTACTTGAGATTTAAATATAGAATTACTGGTATGTGGTGGGTTAACGTTAAAAACTATCAACTCATTATTTAATAAAGTTATTAATTAACTATATGAAAGGGCAATATAAATCGGTAGTAAATAAAGTAATAATGTATTTTAAATAC